>CM034154.1:631896690-631908402 GCA_019776745.2 Taxus chinensis | reverse complement strand
AAAATAGAGAGATAAGGATTTTTGTAGACTTTCGTAGTTTGAATCAAGATTTTTTGAAAGATAGCTACCCGCTACCTATCATGGATCATGACATACATGCATTTGAAATATCATAGATGCTCTAGATTCTTAATTATTTATCTGAGTATAATCAGATTAAGGTGGTGGAAGAAGATAGATCTAAAACAACCTTCACAACTCCATGGGTGTTGGTTAGAGAAAATTCACTTAGTACCAGTGGAGGAAAGGGCTTATGCGTAAGGGGCATGTGAAACAGTTAAATAGGTCTGTGTGAAAGGATGCACGTATGTAATCATAGAATCAATGGCTTAGACAATTTTTCAAAGAGGGATAAAAATATAAAATTATATTTGAATTACCGATCAAGAAAAGATCGAGAAATAGAGAAAAACACAAAGACTTAGTAACCAAACAAGGGAAAAGAAACCACATGTAGATCAAAATAAATCACACGCATGGACTAATATAAAATAGGGATTAAGGCATGTTGTATTATGACTATTTTTAGGAAAGAAAGAATTTAATCTATTTTTGTGCACATCCCTATTATTATGTGAGTGCATGAAACAGTGAAGGGAAGTCCCCACCCTTATATAGGTAGTGTGTCCTTATTGAAAAGAGAGATTTAGGTGTAATAGAGCGGAGTGTAAATAGAGAGTTCAAGAGTCTAGGGTATGGATTCTATTTGAGAGTGTGCATGGTCTAATGCATGGATGTATTTAGGTATTTTAATCATCTACTTTGTTATGTATTTGATTTTAGTTTGTAATGGATAACTCTATTTGGGTTACTATATTTCCTTTGTCTGAGTATAGAGTTATTGGAATTCATATCTTGTTAATTATTCATTATGATGGTGATTTTACTTATCATATGTGTTTCTGAATTGTCATGATTCTGATGATTCTCTGTGCATGAATGGTTTTTGTAATTATTAATATGATAAACCTGCATGTTAACATTCTAATAACAATAATAAAGGAGGTACTTGGTTTCTACGTGTGCCTCAGATGATCTTCCAGAATTGGCTGGATGAGGTTTTAGTGTGTATAGATCTGGTTTGGGTAAACAAAGACTACATTTTGGTTCCATTTTCAAGACCTTTTTAAAAAATTTCTACCAGGTTTTTGCATGTAGATGGTGTATCGACTATATTTGGAGAGTATTGAAAGATAGATAGAAGACTACCAAGATTATTTTTTACAAAGACATAACATTGGGCATATTTTAATGCAAAAAAGTGGGTAGAATACAATCTATATGAATACTTATATAAGACATTATTTATTTTTTCACAGTATATTTATACCAGTGGTTGGAATCTTACATAGAAAATAGAGGTATACACCCAGGAAAGAGAGCTTGGATGTAGGAAGAGTATCAAAAAACTCTTTTATTTGGCTGAGATATGGAATAAAGTTATGGATCATTGGTGGGAAGGTGTACTGCACAACTATACATTGCAATACATAATTTCGACATATATTTTCCATGGGAAGAAGAGTTATGTTTTTTTATGAGAAAAGAGGATCCTATTTATGCACAATACCCTTAGATATCAAGATATTGATGGTAGAATTGAGAATTGAAAAATTACCCATGGCGAGATAAACTCCCACTATGCATAGAGGAAGGAGTGGGTTTAAGAAGGATAACCGTAGCCTTGGTGGAAGAAAGAAAAAGAGAGGAAAGATGAATCAAATATAATTAAGTGTGATAGAGGGAAGTTGATGCAGTGATACTGTCAAGAAGAATGATGACTGGTGGAAGTGACAAGAGCCTAGTGGAAGACAAGGAACCATAGTATCATGTCCTACCGAAATTTAGAAAGAATAGTAAAGAGACCCTATTGAATTCTAATGAGATCACTTCTAAGGGGAGAATGAAGACTATGAGCACACACCTGACCTAGCACGGCTACCTATCCATTGCGCAAGGTGTTCAAAATCTAGAGGTAGCTGTTGAAGAGCATCACAGTGAAGGTGAGAAAGCAACATCTCCATGTTTGTAAGGATATATATATATATATATATATGTAGGAATATTATATTTTTAGCTCACAAAGTACAATAGTTTATCGAGGCACACATAGTAACCCAGCAAACACTAGTTTTTAGAAGTAATTTTGGAGGGATTTTGACAGACACCCTTATGAGGTTAGATTTTTGGCATGTAGACCATATGAAGAAATCATGTAGGTGATACTATAACACAAAAATAGGGTGTCTAGTTTAAACAAACAACTAAGACATAAGGAATTTTATCTACTGGGCCATAGGTTGCCATTGGAGGCTTAGGAGGTTCAGTTCAGTCACTATGTGGAGGAAATTCCTAGTGGAGGTTCAGGTTTAAAAACTTGGTTCCTACCCCAAGACAAGGTCCCAATCCACCACCAAATAAACCTTCACATACACCACCTCAACAACCACAATAGAAGACACTTCAAGTTATATTTTAAATAACTCTTGAATTGCTAGAATATACAGGTGTGGAATATGTTACTGAGCATGTGCACAAGTATTAATTGTTATGAAGATCTAAGGGTATAAACAGCTTCAAATAGAAAGGAAAGTTAATTTACCACCACATTTTAAGGGTGTTCACACATTTGGTATATGAAGTATGATCCAAACTAGACTAGAGTGGATTAGGATGCATTACAAAATTTATTTTTTACTAAATTTTACATTCCAAAGATTGAGGCACAGAGTATTAGCACACTCAAGGAAATCAAGTAGGGATTATCTGAAAGTGTGAGGGAGTATGGTGGAAGGTTCAAACTCTCTTGTATAAGATGTATTATGATATTCATTAGAGACAACATGCACATTCATTCTTTAGAGGCTTGTTGAATTTTTTTTCAAAGGGATTTATCACATAAAACCTTTACTAATTCATGCAAGGATTTAGAAGTAGATCTACACATTGAATTAGTTGGGAGTGAAAACATTTGAGTGATCCCTTTTTTAGAGGCACAAATAAAATCTATGTCTAAACAATTGGAGAATTTCTTTACCAATTCAATACACGAGACACGAATTGGGTTAAGGTCCATCGATGATGATGTGGAAGGGCATACTAAGGATAGTTTTCTATGTAAGAATGTGTGTCCACTATTATAGTCTTGTGAGATATTGCCACAAGAATCATGATGTTTATAATTTCCCCCTCTTACAAAGTGCAATGATGAAGAATTTCTCTATGTACTACGATATTTTTAATGCACCATACCCATGATACATATGAATCCTTCTGATAGGCCAAATCATGAGGTATGCAAGACTAGATATAAATGACCATTGTGGCAAGTGTCTCTCATGCGCAGGAGGCCCAACATAATGAAGGAATAATAATGGATATGGTGGGTTTTGAGGTGGATATAGGATAAGAGGTTGTGGTGGTAGAGGAAGGTTCACGTGTAGGACTTGTTATACTTGTGGGTCCCAGATCATTACCATTGTGAGTGTCCCAAGAATCAAGTATGCATGTAATGTGGAATTTAAGAAACATAAGGTTGAGAAATGTCATATATTTATGAGCATATGTGTAAAAAAAAAAGGAAAAGTTTGCAGGTATAATTAATGTGTAACAAGAAAAGTGTGAACAATGGACATCAAAGAATGTATATGATCTAGAATTATATATGTATGTTAGTTTCTACACATGAAAAAATAGCACACACGCACGATCCTCCTAAATAAAAGTACCTTATAAGAAGGGAGGATATTATGCATGTTAAGTATCTATATTCTGCTCATTAGATAGAGTTATACTAGTATACCATGGGGGTAATAATAGACTTACAAGATGATATTCATTTCATGAAGGAGAAGGCATGTGAAGCACACTGAGATTCCTAGAAATATTTGATGATCTGAAGGAGGTATGCAGGATATTGAGGTAGGATTAAATCATCCCAATGCTAGGATAATGGTTATTCGAGAAGGTTTTATGTGCGGGAGTTGAGCACAAACTTCATATACTTCATGAAAAATTTACCACTACAAAACCACAAGTATGATAAGGAGATTACACTAGATGGAGTGATTGATAGTTGGCTAGTGAGTAATATTCTGATTGATATAGGCGTTGATGTGAATTTTCTTACTTTAGATGCATGGAATCAGATGAGAAGGCCACCATTGCAACCATCTTCTAATGTTTTGTATATGGAAAATAATATAAGGGCTATAATTATTGGGTTTGAATGATGTTTTAATTACTTTTCAAGGAGCTAAGTTAACAATAGATTTTTAAGTGTTGGATATGGATGAGGTAGATAACTTTCCCACATTTCTTGAGCATCCTTGGTGTTATGAAAATAATGAAGACTTGTACTTCAAAAAAATATATATCAATTTTGAGAAAAAGGAGGAGTGTGTTGTAAAACCCATAGATGATTTGAAAGGTATGCCCTACACTGAGCCTATAATTGAAGAGGAGCTAATAGGATCTATGCACATATAGTGCTTGACCCTAAGAATGTGGAGTCATCTAAGGAGGGCGTACTTTAGTGGGAAGACATGAAATATTTGAGTGACACTACAAGTATTACTTGTGATAATTGTGCCCATGAGACATAGGAAATGGTTAGATGTGATGATAAGGGAAGAGTTACTTTAGATGTTCAGGTTGTGCATAATTAGGTTCTTGGGAAAAAATTAGTTAACAAGGTATATTAGAGAGGAAAACCTAATTTTCTTGCGCATCATTGATGAATAGTGAAAATGAGGGAGACAAGAAAAAAAATATGATGTTTTATACCTGGTGCGGAGCATAAACATGTTGGTGTGAGACACAAAGAGATAATATTTGGAAGGAACGAGTTAAGGGTATCCTTTTTAACAAGGTTTACTAAGAATAATGTACCTTCTCTTATACATGAGTATGATGGAAAGACTCCAACTTTGGTATATGTCCACAACTATGAGAGAAAGTGGGTGTAAGGCCCCAGAGGATTTACTACCACCCTCTCTAGGTACATGAGTTCGATTCCACTCCGCCGTGGATGTGCATGAGCATGGAATGTGTATGTTTGAGTTCAAGAAAGATACTACAAGTTGGTAATAGACACTGATTGAAGGTATGGATAACCCTTTTGATATTTTTCTAAAAATCCACCGGTACATGAGGCCTTGTAGATAATGAAGTGCATCATGATGGGGTAGAAAACAAAAAATTATTAAGAGCTCCATGGTCTCATAGTTTGGGAGATCCTGGAACTGAGGCAGATGAGTATGTTGTAGAAATAGAGGAAATACAACTAGGTCATGTATGGAAAGAGACGGAGCAAAGGGAAAAGGTTATACATTATTGATGATGAAGAGGTAGAGAACTTCGATATTAGTCATAAATAGGTGCACGTGAGGTAATTGAATCTACAAATGAAAATACCTGCACGTACCATGTTCTTACAAAGACCAAGAAGAATAACATTTGGACTGAGGATGTTCCTAAGGAGGTTATCATAGAGATTAATGGTAAACACAAGAGGTAGAAAAGATCATTGAGCTACTCTGAAAATATAGGGTTGTTTCCAAGGGGGTTAGCATGAGTTGAAAGGTGTTCATATCTCATTGGGAGAAATCAATATTAAGCTAAAAGAAGGTGTACATCTGGTTTATAAGAGGCATTATAGGATGAACCCTACGTGCACGTGAAGTGTGAAATAAGAGATTGAAACAAAATGCTTAAGTTGGGAATCATTGAACCCAATTGAGGAGTCTAAATGGCTTAGTACCATGGTGATAAAAATAAAGAATATGGCCAGATCAAAATCTATGTAGATTGTAGGGAACTCAAAACTTCATGTGTTATAGATCTTTTCCCTACATCATTCATAGATGAGATCCTTGAAGGATTTGTAGGATTTGTAATCTAATAATTCATTGATGGATTTTTAGGGTACCATCGCATGTGCATTATGGCCGAGGATCAAGAAAATAAAACTTTCCACCCTGAATGGGAAGTTTTACATACAAATTTTTAATTTCACCATTGAAGGATGCACCAATAGTTTTCTCACGCTTAGTTGTGTAGAATTTCATGATTTCATACATAATTTTTTATAGGTTTATCTGGATGAATAGACTGTTTATGGGTTGCTAAAATACCCACTATTGAAAATATAAGGCTAATATTTGAAAGATGCATGAAGTTAAACATTCTCTATTAACATTAAGAAGTGTATATTTTCCACACCTTTTTAATATTTTCTTGGGCACATCATTTGTAAGGATGGATTATTGGTACACCTAGCTAAGATTGAAGTGATTTTAGATTGGAAGAACCTACCAATCAAAGTAAAGTGCATAATTTTTTGGGGCATTACTGGATATTATATGAAATTTATCAAGGATATGTAAAGATTGTTACGCCCTTAGAGGAATTTCTCAAGGCTAAGGGAGTGTTTTATTGGGGAATGCATAGCCAACATGTGTTTGAGACATTGAAGGAGAAGCTTACCACCACACCTATCTTGCACTTCCCTTAATGGAACAAACCTTTTCATGTACATGTTGATGCTTTTGACATGACTAATGGAATAGTTTTTTGGTACAACTAGGGAGAGGATAATGTGTATCATCCCATATGCTTTACAATAAGAAATTTGACACCAACAGAGTAGAATTATAAAACCACAAAGTACGGAGGAATTGTCTATGATCTATGTGCTTCATATATTTTGAACATATTAATCAGCCATGTCATTCATATTTTATACAAATCATATTAAATTTAAGAACTTGGTCAAAAAACCTATTTTTCAAGGGCACATCTTCCAGTGGGTACTCCTTTTTCAGGAATTTGATTTTACAGTTGTATTAAAGCTAGGAAAAGCATCTTAGGATGTGATCACCTATCAAGGATCAATTCTAGAGTGGATGTGAAGAGTATTAAGAAAATTTTACCTGATGCACAACTATTTAGGTTGAACCATGTGCCATTAGAATTGGAGGAAATAGAAGTATCTTTGTACATTGGACTCACGCCAAGAAGAATAAAAACATTAGAGAAGAAATAACTTGTGATATGTGTTGTGCCTTATCATCTTATTAGGGAGAACTGTATAAAATGGTTGTAGATAAGTTATTGTGCATATTTGAGCTTGAATATGAGCATGAAGCCATCGTGGAGGAGGATCATGCATAAATATAAGGATTCCATTATACAAGAGACATGACTATGTGTAATATCCTTTTAACAGGTTTATGGTGGGAGATATTGTATAAATATACCAAGGATTTTGTGAAAGTATGTGATAAAAGCCATATTATTGGAAATCCTAAAAATAGGGATAAAATTACTTTAAGACCTATAACAAGTGTGAAACCTTATAAAAATTGTAAATTAATTTTTTAGGGCCTATTACACCACCCACACATAGGATTGGAGGATCCTACATCATCACATGTATGGAATACTGACAAGGTGGGCAGATGCTATTCCTAAAAAATATTTTACAACAGAGAGGTTCTTTTGGGAAAAATATAATCACTAGGTATGGATGCCCATTGATCTTGATAAGTGATAGAGGAACTCGGTCCTAAATGCGACAATCAGAATCTTTCTATTAAAGTTATGGTGGCGCACCATAAGAATAATCCTTATCATCCCTAGAAAAATGGAACTACTGAATCTTTCAGCAAGATCTTGGGAGAGACATTAATGAAAATATGTGATGTTGGAAGAAAGGATTTGGAGGACAAGGTAGTATCCATTATTTGGGTATATAGAACAACCTATAAACAATTGAATAAAGCAACATCATTCCAGTTGGTGTCTAGCATAGAGGTTGTACTAGCTATGGAATTTATGTTACCATCATTGTGTATTACATGTACAACTGGATTGTTTGATTAATAAGATGTGGATGAGAGGTTTTATAATTTTATGCAATTAGATTAGTAGTGTTTCATTACATGTTGAATCCAGAAGATAGAAAAGGATATAAAAAAGGCTTATCATGATAGGAACATCAAGAACAAGTATTTTTCTGCTTGAAAAATAGGACTTCTATATGATTCCAAGTTTTCATGCCACCCAAGGAATTTCAAATTCCATTGGTTGGGACCCTTTGTAGTGACAAGGATACTAGATTCAAGCACATGTCAATTGCAAGTGTTAGATGACACCATGTTTCCAAGTTAATTCAATGGGAGTAGGCTAAAGACCTACTATAAATAATATTCCTTTATGATTGTAATAAATATTATTTCCACTTAGATTAGATTTCCCTTTCATGTTTTATTTTTTAATGGATTTTTTTTGTAATAAGTGCATTCACAGGGTTTAATTACTAATTAATGAGTTGATGCATATAGGACCATGCATACTTTTAGTGTGGGGTGGAAGCAAGTGTAATTATGTGCAAAGGAGATTGTGATGATGGTACTTGTCTTTATTTTTTCTAAAGAGGTGCACACAACAGAAACATTGAGGTGTTACATGTATTCTAGATGCTTAGGGATGATGGTGGTTGAAAGGAATTGCTTATATGGGAAAGCCAATGAGAAAAGGGCCACATAGTGTAACACAATGGAGGAAAGTAGTAGAACAAACTACCTAGTATGTGGCTCGAAGGAATATGGATTGTGGTGTAGGGAATTGTGTGCAAGATTTCTATAGCTTGGGAAGTAGTGGCATGCTAGAGGTTACGACTACTGCACATAGAAGAAAGAAGGAAAAACATAGAAAAATAAAAAATAAATAATGATTTAAATCAGATTTAGGTGAGGAGTAACAAATGGGATTAAATTTAGAAATCTATAAAAGGTGTTGGGAAGTTTCATTATTACCCTACCTTGTGAAGAGTTTGAGAATTTGAAGAGGAAAATAAGGTGTTGAATTTATGCAAATTTACAAAATCCAAGGATATTTGAAAGCAAACAAGAATGAGACAACACACAAACCATGTTTAGTAGCTCCTTCAGTGGAATTTAGAGAATGGGGAAGGCATGGAGGTTTAGATTCGAGGGTTTTACATTTATAGATTTAGGTTTTGTAGAATTAAAAGTGCATAGAATTGGTATTAGGGAATATGATCATGGAAAGATAAGTTAGGGAACATAATTGCTTAGGTGTTGAAAAAAATTTGAAAGAAGAGGAAGGAAGGATTCAATGCTTGGTGCATGAATTTTAGAATAAGATCATCAAGAACCTAGGGAAAGGATTTGTTGCAAATCTAAAAGAGTTAATTCATGCATTTAAAAATAATGGCACTGAAGAAAGCACTAAAAATATCACCCTGTGGGGTTAGACCAAGAGATTTAATAGATATATATCATCTTAAATTTTACGATAAATAAGCATGAAAATAACCAAAAAATCAAATACAAAAGATATAACATGGTTTACTCGGTGTGGGCCACGTCCACCAAGAAACATCCAATATATTATTCCAGAGATTATGAAATGAAGATCTGTAATTTTCCACAACCTTACACGATGTACAATATTTTTCATCTCACAAGCTTCTCTAAGCTCTCACTAAGGATTCTTTCTTACAATAAGCACTTCCTTTTTCCTTTAACCCTAGTTTCCTAGCTTATAGATGCCCTATACAAAGTTAGGAACTTTTTCCATTCATTTACAACCATTAGATAGAATTTATAACAAAGATTAGATCTATTCTCGTGACTTAAATATAAAAAATCACGCACATGTAACCAATGTCAGTTACCCAAACCAATACCAGTTAGTATGCTAGGTGACCAAGGCCGGTCAGCCAACTGATTTTGGTTAGTGTGTAAACCTGCTAGTTATAAATAAGCTCCTTTGTGAAGCAATTAGCCTCCATAATCTCAAAAATATCTCACTTGGAGATAAATTGCTGCACTATCCCCGCACAACTCCATCCTTGGTTCCTTTCCTAGATTTTTTTCTTCCTCTTCAAGTCTCAACTTGAAAACCAATAGAAGTAGAGTTTAGCTCCAACTTATTATTTTCCAACAACTTCATAGCAGATCTATTAGGGTTCTCATTTGTATGAATTTTCTATAACTTTAGTTGTCCATCCATCAACACTTTCCATATGAATGATATCTCAACTAAATTTTTTTAATTATTGAATGAAATACTAATGTCTTTGCCCAAATACATTACACTTTGAATATCACTTTACAATCTGCAATCATCTTTCTCCTTTCCCAACTTTTCAAGAAAACTTCTCATCCATATCCATCTCTTGTTTAGCATATGTGTTGTAACATACTCGACCTCTATAGTAGACAAGGCCAAAACATTTTTTGTAACTCAAAATTCCTACTAATTATCATCCACTACTGTGAATACATATCAATGGGTTTTCTCCTACATCAAAATTTAAAAATAACCCTAATTAGGTTATTGACCATAAAACATAACGCATGCTATATTTCCCTTCTCAAATACCTGAGAATTCCATTGACTTCTTTCAAGTTTTTTACCGTGGATGGGCCATTAAATATGATCCCAAACTCCCCTTCTTGTGCAATGTCTAGTCTGGTACAAACCATTAGCCATACATTAAGGCGTTCCAATGCTGAAGATAGGAAATTGTGTCATGTACGAGACTTCTTAATTGATGTAGGAAACTGTAGTTGCTCAATTTTAAATTCCCTAGCCATAGGTGTACCTACATTTTTCCTCCTATATTTTTAAATCTTTTTCAACACCTTATTGAGATAATCTCCGAGATAAATTAAATTTCAGTTCTTCCATCTTTGTGAATTTGCATGTTAAGGATTTTCTTATGCTCCAAAATCCATCATTGTAAATGTTGTGAGCATTTTTTCCTTTTTAAGCTCACACATGTCCTGAAATACTAGATCCTAGAATAACATATCATAAACATTACAGTACAAAATAAAATAGCTTCCAGTTTCAGCTTATTGAAATAAACACAATGGTTTGATTCCACCAATCTCATCTAACCAGAACATGCATAAAATTTTCAAACTCTTTATACCATGCCTTGGAGCATGTTTGAGCCTATACAATCTCTTTTTATCACCCTCCACACATGTTTATCCTTTACCTTGACTTCATAAACAAGGGATTGATTCATATAGTGAACACTCCATCCTCCAAATACCATGAAGAAATTCTTCTTAACATCAATTTGTTGTGAAGGCAATATTTCTACACATTTAAACTCATAGTAGTATCGATGGAAAGTCATTTTAAGAATAGGAGAAATTATATCACCAAAACATACCCCTAGTTTCTGTGTTAAATCCTTTTAACCACAAGCCTTGCTTTTTATATAATATGTCCACCATCTTACCTCCTTGATCATTATAAAACACTTGTTCTACCAATGTCCTCTACCTAATTGAAAACTTGACCACAAATCCCATATCTAGTCCTATTTTAAGGAATCCACTCCTCATCCATCCCATGTTCTTCACTCAAACATGGGTGCCCTATTACATTTATTCTTAAAAATTTTATGATTCAACCACATCACTCAATTAAAGATAAAATAATGGAGTGTAAATCATTCTAGAGCTTTACTTACTCTTTTAGACCTTACAGAAATCGGAATGCCTGAGGCTTCATTCTGAATATCCTAGACATTCATGTCCAAATATTACAAGTAACCAAACATAGGTCAACTGTAAACTGATGTCGGGGTCCTTATAGCCCACTTGGATTCACCTAAATGTTGCCAGTCCTACTTTGATAATCCCAGTGTCTGTGGATTTTTCT
>CM034154.1:631891459-631896190 GCA_019776745.2 Taxus chinensis | reverse complement strand
TTATTTTGGAGGGCTTTAAGGTGGCACGTAATCCCATTGGAGTCATAAGTGATTTCTCCATAGATCCTTTCTCCATTGGGCTTGCATTTTCAAGTCTTTTGTATTTTTGTAGTTTATCTTGTTATTGTATATTGTGTTTGAATGTGTTTTAAATGGTTGTGAAATTTTTGTATTTTGATGTGGAAGGCATTGTGTTTTTTTTCCATGAGTTGTATCCATTCCTTATTGCATTTTGGTTAGGGCTCGAGGGCCTATATGAGGTGGATAAGCTTCTTCTCCTCATTGGATTTATTGGTTGCATGGAGGAGTGTTTCCTATTCCCTATTTTTGTTGTTTTTATTGAAGTGAAGAAATGGGGGAGTTCTTGTTAAATATTTCAGACTTGGAGCAATTTTTTGAAGACAAAATAAATCCTTCATTGAAGAAACCTTTCTTGTAATTCCCACTAAAGTGGAAGGCTAGTAGACTTACTTTTAATAGAAAATTTGTATTGTATAATTTTTTTGTTAAGTTGTATGTATTGTTGGAAAGAATCTCTTTTCATTGTAAGAAATGAGCTATGCTCAAAGAAAAAAAAAAGGTTCATTGTTATTTGTAGAATTTCCATTTTGTGAGAATGAAGGAAAACTTGGAAGTTGTGGTAAATCATTGAAAATATATCCTTACTAAATCTTAAATGTATAATACTTGTTTTTTCTTTACTTGAGTAAATGTTTATACTTGAAATGGAAAGATGCACTAAATATATTGAGTTACCTTGTTAAAATATTATATTTTTTGTAGTGGAAAAAGAAAGCAATGATACTAGAAATAGATTAAGTTTATTCCTTCATTTGAACTTGAAAGCAATTTCATTGGAAAAGTAATTTTATAGTTGTTTTCTTATTATACTATTGAATTCTAAAATCAATGTAATATAATATTAAGTCATGGAATGAATAAATTGTTAAAACCATTCAACTAGAGGACTTTAGGTACATAAATTCAACTAACAATGGAATTGTAAACTAATTTAGTAAAATTTATTTTGGAAAAATTATAGAATTGATGGTTTTGTTTTCAAATAAGATGACCGTTGAACTGTGCAGAGAAGTGGTCTCTAAACTGCCCTCCTGATTAGAGTGGTGGTCTATGAAATGTCACCCAGGAAAGGTGGTGGTTTATGAATTGTCACCTAGGTACGGTGGTGGTCCCAAGACCGACAACTTACTCAAGGTGGCAGTTTCATCATTTTTGGTAGAAAGTTTAAATTCCATGACTATGCAGTATTAAACTTGATTAAATTAAAATCTGAGCCTACAAAATTTAAAGAGAAAACTACCAAAAACTATAAGGGAACAAAATCATTGTTTGAAGCAAGTAAATCCTTGAATGGACGTCTAAATGTATTAGATATCATAGATTAAAATGGAAATAGGGTTTTTCCTAAACAAATTTCTCAAGAATAGCAATAACTAAATAAAAACTTCATATTTGAAGTGGAAACCTCTAGAATATTCCAATGTAAGGCATTGTTATAGTAAATTCATCATCTAAACTAATCTATGTTTGGTCCTAATGAATCCATCCATGGATTTCTTCCTTTCTCCCATGGCTTCCATTTCTCCAACCTGTAAATTAATGAAAAAAATGAGACCAAATTAGGAGGCTAGAGAAAGAGAAAGGATTCAATTAAATTCCATAAGGATGGTTCGAGTTAGCTTGGAACTCTAAAATCTAGTTGAAATAATTGATTTGATCCAAGGGTTAGGAATCAATCCTACAACTGTTAGGTGGGAATATGTTTTATGGGTTTTTATATAATTTAAGTGTATGTGAAAATGAGTGAATGGGGCCACTTAGTACTCTAGTGTATTAAGTTAAATAACTAACTCACCAAGTATGTGTTTAGTAAATGGTTCAGTGGACATTAGAGAAACTAATTTAAGAGAACTAAGGTAACTAAGGATAAGGGTAGATTAAATGTGAGTTGAATGTTAACTTCTAAGAGGGAAACTATTTAACCTAGTAAAACAAATTAATGGACACTTAACTAGTGGATTGTAATTAAATTGAAATTAGAAATGGATTAATAATTTTTAATTATTAACCTAGACCTGATCCATTCATTGTAATGTAGGAATTAATTAAAAATATTATAGGGTTGAAATCATTATAATCTTTTTAAAAAATTCACAACTTTTTAGATAGTTATTAAGGTTTAAAGTGGTTTAGGATGTTGAAATTTTGGCGTTACATTCCCACTCCTCTTCGAAAGTTATTTTTACTATTATCTTGATTATCATTGATTAGAGACATGGATATTTCTATAGTGATTTGGTTAACATGTTGATATCCAGTATGAACAACTTGATTATTGATATGGTGTTACTCATATTGTGGGTAGATATTTCAGTGTTGATTATGACTTAAAATTGTTACTTTGTTATATACTAACATTTCGATTATTAACATATTTAATATATTCATATTATTTGACTAACCATGTGATATCCTTGATAATTGTGAATTGCTAACAATATATTGATATTAGGGATCGGTAATATGTTGCTGAGTGTATCTAGTACTTAGGAGTTATAGTAGATATAGGGAATTTCATGGTTAAATTGTAGAATTTTTATTATATTATAGATGATTGAAAATTATTTATTTGAGTAGAATTGACATGTTTATAAATTACAAATAATTGTTATAAATTCATAATTGTTATGATGATGATATAGTTGTATGTATGATTTTATTAGATGATTTGTATGTGTGTTTTATTTCTTGATGTATTTGATACGACCTTAAGGCCAAAGGCATGTTTTTTGATTGGTTGCAGGAAATTATATTATAGTAAACAAGAAAGGACTAAGAGAGTAACAATGGAGGAATATAGGATATTTGTAACAAGTCATCTAGGAAACTTTGTGTTCATGTTTATTGTTGTGTTATTGGTTGATTTTTTTAGGAGGTCTCTATGGGGGATGACCTCAAATGTGACCATGGTTTTATGTTTTTCTTTCCACTCTTTCATTTAATTTATTTGTTTAGTTTGTGATATATTTATTATGATGTATCCTTAATATATTATTGTTTATTATTATACACTAGTTAAATAATTTGATGTGATTAAGATAATTTTGAGATGTGACAAATCATAATTTTATTGGGGTAGTTATTCCTTGTTATCTTATTAATGTTTATGGATATTATTTGATTTGAGTTGTGTACTCAACCCCATCCTTCCAATCTCGATTTTTGAATTTAGAGATACTTTTGGACGCTTGTGGGACAAGTTAAGCTTGTATAATTTCGCTTAAAATCACCCACCAACTATAACTATGATTTGATGAGTTAATTTTTGGCCTCATTATGTGTTTTGGAAGAGTAAAGACCTAATTAATTCCACTTTCTTGCAAATTATTTTAATGGTGTCCGTTTAAGTATGGAGTAGTGGTTTGTGTGTGGAAGTAAACTTGTCATATCCACACCCACCCATTTATGAATCTTGGTCTTTGTATTTGACCAAGTGATGTGGATTTGAGGAGAAGTTGTGCGGCATCTTACATGGAGCCACCTCACCCTCACCTCATTCTCTATTTATGAGAGTCATTTTAGAAACTTTGGGGTTAGTTGTTCTCATTACACACTTGCATAATTTTGGGAACTGGCTTGGTATTCTTGTTTTTGTGTTTTTGGAGCTTGCATATCGGCATTTAGCTTAGATTGGGAGAAGGTTGAAGTTGTCCGTCAATATTGTGGATGTTATTGTGGAAAGTTAGGGTTTATACCATTGGATCTTATCTTACTTATTGTGCGTTGTATTGTAAAATGAATGAATGGTTGTGTGGTTTTGTATTTTGCGTAGTATGGCTTTAAGGAAGGTGTGAGGAGAAGGAAAATGAGACCATTGGGGAGGGAAAAGGGAGTTGTGGGCATGCATTTTTTAGGGAGTGTGATTAGGGTGTTCCACCAATGGGGAGAGAAAATGATAATATTGTTACACTTTTTGTATTTGAAATGGGGAGAGAAAAGGATATATATATATATATAGAGAGAGAGAGTGTGTGTGTGTGTGTCTATATGTGTATTTTGTGATGTACATGAGGAGGCTATTGCGTGGAACCCATATTTCACTTGGGAGGTAAAATGAGGTGGTTTCCACTCCCTTCACTTTGATTTTAATCCTCTGTGTTTTGGACAATTGTATATTGTTGTTATTCTTGTTATTGTGCTTTTATTTGTGAAAGATTTGTTGGGATGAATGTATGTATTGTAGAAGCCTAGTAATGAGTTTTCATGGTTGCTTAATGTCCCTTAATGCTCTTTTGTTTCTGCATGGGGGCCAATGAGAAGGGTGGTTCTCCTTCTCAATGGAAAATAAGGTTTGGAGGAGAGCATTGCCTAGTCCCCCTTATTTTTTGTTATGATTTGAACTTGAAGAAAATATTTGGATTTGAACTTAGTTATTTGGATGCACACTTGTGAAGAACACAAAGAAAGAGAAAGTTTATTCATGATAAATTTTATCATGTTTTCTCCACTTGGGTAGAGGGATTTGTAAACATGCATTTCAAAACATTGAACTCCTTGTAGATGAATTATTGAAATCTAATTACATACTTATTCAAGGAATGTATATGGTTGGAAAAGAAACATTTGAGTGTGCACCTTATTTGTTGTAGTATTTCATTCAATTATGGAACTTAAATATAAGTACTCATTCCATTTGCAATCGAAAATTGT
>CM034154.1:631881459-631888959 GCA_019776745.2 Taxus chinensis | reverse complement strand
TATGTATGTATATGTGTATATGTGTGTGTGTGTGTGTGTGTGTGTGTGTGTGTGTGTGTGTGTGTGTGTGTGTGTATTATAATGGGTGGGGGCGATGTCCCCACCCCCATTCATACACAACAACCAAAGTATAAAAAATTCTGTCCATTGTTTAAAAACAAAGCTGTGGTTTGGGACAAATACCCTAGTAATAATTTTAATCAAAAACAAGAAAAATAAAATAATACATACATACATATATACATACTTAAATCCAGAGCTATAACCTTACCTGTGGCAGAAATATGGGTGCTTCGGTCTATAAAAAAGGAAATGATAATAACAAATATGTGTGTGTGTGTGTGTGTACCACAACCCCTTAAACCATGGGTATATTATCATTGAAAATAAATTTGTAAAAAAGGAGAGAGGCCTATTTGCATATAAAAATATATACCCAACCGTGAGTATATCCAAGCCAAAATAAACAAAACCCTCCATACTTTATCTTAGCTCCATGGCTTCCATCCTTCTTCTCTACGAAACCTGTAAAAGGGAAAATGAAAAGAAATTAGGCAAAAAGTGCATAAAATAATCCCATAAGGATTTTTAGAGCTTGTTGCATCAAACCTAGATCTAAGGGCTCTAATACATCTAATCTAATGGTTGATAAATGTCCCTAAAATTTTAAGTTGTTGACTTTCTATGGGAATGGGGTGAAATAAGAAGGTATGGGTATTAATTGAATGCGGTCACTTAGTGGGTAAGAATAAGTTATGACCCCTTCTAGTATGGATTATAAAATAAATAAATTGTAATGCATCATAGGGATTAAATGAATGGTTTTTGTGCAAAGGCATTTAGAGGATTAAATAAATTAAAAATAAAATCTTTAGTCAAATCACTAAATTATGGGCATGGTTATGAAGTTGTTATGGGCAGGAAATTTATACCAACTTAGGAACTTACATTTATTAAACATAAGAGGATCCCTTTAACGAGTAAAATAATGAGCTTGCATTAGCCAATATTATACAAGAATTTAATGGAAACATTATAAGAGGGTTGGATTCTTAAATGCATTTAGAAATAAATTAATAATATTTAATTATTAGTTTAATTCCTATTGCCTTATTAATGTGGAGATTTTAGTAGACATCATTAAAGTGTATGGACTTGGTAAATTTTGTAGAAAAAGAATTCCCCGTAAGTATTTTCTTAAGTAAAGAATGGTGTTTGGACATGGTTTAGGTGCGTCAAATTAGTGAGCGTTACAGGTTCTCCAAAAAATGAAAAGGGTGGAATAAAAAAAGTCATAAAAATTAGAGAAATACTAATGATCACAATAACTATAAACCTCCAAACATGAAATTCCCTTTTAGATTGATACATGTACACTGCAAAATAAAGTCTCTTAAATAGAATAAAAGGTTAGATGGAAGAGGCACCCTCATTTTTTCTTCAATGTAATATTTTTTTCTACACATTATATATGGGGTAGGGTACCCTTTACACTCCTTTACCTATAATCCAAAAAAAATGTACTTTTCTTAGATGATTCTAGTAGTAGTCATAAGTTTGTATCCCGTGATATTTTTTTTAAATTGAATTTGTCTACAAAAGAAATAGAACCTAAACAACATTGGAGATGGTAAATGGAAGGATAGTTAGACATACATGATATATAATTGATGACCTAAAAATTGAGTTATCTTATCTAAATGGTTGTCATAATTTTCATTTTCTAAAAATTATGACAATATGATGCAATCTTACGAATGACTTGGTTATAGAAAAACAACACTTTGTTTAGGTGTGAAACTATACAAGTGATTATCAAATATAGGATTAATTCCATTATAACTTTACATGGAAAAAAATTCTTATTAAACTTAAAACAATATCTACAATGAAATTAAAAAGGAGTCCTAGGAAAATTTCTAAAAGTTTTTGTGCTATGATCACTCAATAGGGTGATGCAATCAACTTAGAAATTAATATGAAACCCACATTTAAAAAATTTATGGATATGTTTCCTGATGAAATAGAAGATTTAGCCCCTATAAGATCCTTAGATTATGCCATTGATTTATTTCATGAGGATGAACCAATATCCAAAGCCCCTCACCATCAATTGATTCCTAAGTTATATGAGCTTAAAGAATAATTAGATAATTTTTTTAAGCGATGAAAAATTGGACCAAGTGTTTCCCTATGGCATGAGCTATTGTTATTTGTTAACAACAAATATGGAAATATGAGATTGTGTATTGATTATAGATAACTGAATAAATTGACCATCAAGAAAAAATATCCATGACATATAATTGATGATTTGTTGGATCAACTAAGTGGTGCTAAATTATTTTCAAAAATTTATTTGAGTTTTGGTTATCTTCAAATTATAATTAAACAATAGGATATTTTGAAAACTACTTTTAGAACTAGATATGGACATTACGAATTTATAGTTATATCATTTGATTTAACTAATGCTCCTTTTACTTTTACGAATTTTATGCATGATGTTTTTAGACCTTTCTTATATGTGTTCTTGACTATATTTCGAGATGATATTTTGATATAATCAACAATTGACAAATAATATGAACACCATGTTAGGCTAGTTTTAGAAACTTTGTTAAAATATCATATTTATGAAAATTTTAGCAATTTTGAATTCTTTAAAACATAAGTTTCATATCTAAGACACATAATTTTTCAAACAGGAATTAGACCTAGCCTATCTAAATTAGAGGTTGTGCAAGAATGGTTAATACTAAAAGTTATACATGAAAAAAGATATTTTCTTGGATTATCTTAATTTTATCAGATATTCATTAAATAAATTTCTAAGATAGATTATCCATTAACTAATTTAATAAAAAAATACAAACCTTACTAATGGACTAGTGAATATAATCAATATTTTAGTAAACTAAAATAATCTTTTATAATTGCTCTAGTTTTATGTATTCTTTATTTCTCTAAACCATTTTCCGTAGTTACTGATGCATGTGGTTTTGACATTGGTTATGTATTGATGCATCATAATAAGTTTGTAAGCTATGAGTCTGGGAAATTACTTCATGTTGAGAAAAATTTCACTATACATGATTTACAATTGACCTAGGAATGGTACATGCTTTGAAAATTTGGAGACACTATATGTTAGGGAATAAATTTACTATAAAAAATTGATCATAGAATTTAACAACATATCTTTACTCAAACTATTTTTAACATGAGAAAAAAAATATAAGCTGAATCGCTCGGTGTGTATGATTTCAAAACTCAATATGTTCCTAGGAAAGACAATTTAGTAGCAGATTGCCTAAGTAGAAATATATTTTTTGTTAATGCTTTAGCTTTAGAAATATGTAATTTTTAGGAATCTATTCTGAGGAAATTACCTACTGTTGGGTATTTTAAAGAGATAAATAAAGATTAGTAAATCAAAGAAACAATGTACATTCAAATGATATAATTACTTCTTATCTAATTAGGATAAACGAATTATGATATTATAAGAATAAAATGTGTATAGTAAACCTTTCTTATCTAAAAAAATCAAATCCT
Organism: Taxus chinensis; assembly: GCA_019776745.2. Taxonomy (NCBI): domain Eukaryota; kingdom Viridiplantae; phylum Streptophyta; class Pinopsida; order Cupressales; family Taxaceae; genus Taxus; species Taxus chinensis. The sequence continues at coordinate 631,885,401 of CM034154.1, read as the reverse complement.
TAGAGACACCAGTTATATTATTATTACTCATCATCATATATTTCATAAATATTTTTTTGATTATCGATAAATCAGGGTTTAAGGGACCATACCTCGGACATCAGGTGGAGAAAAAGTAATGTAGCCAAATTCTAAACAAACTCAATATACTGCAAATAATATGAACTCAATAATAAAATAGATCTCCTTCTTTGTTATTGAATCATGAATTACAATGTCTCCTAAACAGGAAAACAACTCTCAATTTGAGTTTTTGAGAAAACTCTAACTAACTTGGACTAAATCTATTCTAGGTGGCAGAAATTACTATTTTTAGCAGTTTACTAGAACCTGTAATTCTTAGTAAGTTTGCATGCTTATTCATACAGGTATAGAAATTTCCACACACCTTATACATGCATAAATTAGAAGAATTTACAAATTTAACTCATAATGCAACTAATATACTAAAATTAACTAATTCCCTAAAATAGGAAAAGAATGAACTACAACTTAAATCATAATATTCGGCCTCAAGATGGCAGCTTTTGGGCCCGAAAAAGTTCCAAAATGTTCTCCATCTAGTAGGGTTGGTTGATTGGTACGTTCATCTCATCAAAAAATGTGGTTAAAAAAAAAACTACTCAAACGGACACCTGGAGCACAAGTTATGACCTTTTCAAGTTTCTGGTAATTTTGGCGCATCATTCTACCCTGCTTAAAAAATGTAGTTCCTGTAAGTTGTCTTCTTCAAAATTCTTCCATTTATCTACATCCAACTTCATAATCTCCCACTCTATGACTCAATTATTTTCCTCTTGTTCCAGTCCTTTCCAATGTACCAAGTATTTGTTGTATTTCCCATGTCGTGTGTCCATTGTTTTCATATCGAGAATCTAATCCACTTGTACTTTATTCTTCAACGGAACCTGTTGCCTCCAATCTACTACTTCACCAATAACATCCACTTGTGCACCATCCAAATGAAAATAATATAAGTTTGAAACATTAAAAACTAGAGAAATATAAAAATTACTTGGCGATTCTACCTCATAAGCATTATCTTTATTTTTTTCATGATTTTGCAGGGACCAATTATCTTGTACTTCAACTTGTTATAGGTTCCTTTTGGAAACCTTTCCTTGTGTAGGTATACCATAACCAACTCACCAAATGTAAATAACTTTGTACGTTTATGCACATCTGATATTTCCTTATGTTTATCATTACTATTCTACAGCTTCTTCCACACTTCTTCTTGCAATTGTTGTATACATTCAGAAAATGCTTCTGGATCATCACTGGCTCTGCCATCAATTGGTAGCTGTACCAAATATAACACCCCATTTCAATTACTCCCATACACAATAAAAAATGGAGACTTTCCCATGGATCTATTTACGGAACTGTTATATGAAAACTTAGCTTGTGGTAATACTAAGTCCCATTGTTTTGGATTTTCACCAACTATGCACCTTAACAAGTTTCCCAAAATCAAATTTACCACCTCTGGTTTCCTATCATTCTAAGGAGGATAGGCACTACTGAACAATATTTGATCTCAAAACTTCTTCCATAAGTCCTCCAGAAGTGAACTTAAGAACCTTGTGTCCCTATCTGAAGTAATGGTTTTTTTTACACCATGGAAATGAACAACTTCTCTAAAAAATAAAGTTGTTACACCTGTCACATAACTTGTATACGTTTAGGTAATAAAATGAACCATCTTATAAAACCTATCAACACCACAAAAAATGAGTCATACCTAATTGATTTTTGGGAATCTCAAAACAAAATGAATGCTAAATCTGTCCACATGAAACATAAATATATAGGACTGTTATATGTGATAGCCTTTCGAGGACTTGGAAAATTTGAAACCTCTCAAATACTTACCAAATCTATTTATTAGATTGGCCAATAGTATTTTTGTGCTTACGAACACTATTTGTCGTCTCTTTACCAAAATCCCATATAATCTCCATTGTGCAACTCTTACTATATTTGTCTCGTAGACCCAAAATGGAATTACCATATTAGATGTCCTTGAATAGATAGCATATTTTCAATGTAATCATCCTAAAGATCTCTACATTGTGTGACGATGGAAAAATTACCTTTCAACAATATTCTTGAATCGAAATCAGAAGAATAAAAACCTTGTATTACTTCAAAAAACCCACACCTTATTTTCCATAGTGGCAAATCGAGTCATACGCCTACTCAAGCATGTTCAAATGATTGTATTTCCTGATTGATGTTTCAGAGAAAAATTATAACCCTGCAAATAATGATGCACTTTCCATGCCTGCTATTCAAACTTAATTGTGTATTCACAAGTTTAGCGCTACGGTGGTTTGTAAATAAAACAAACTCTTAGGAACTAAGTAATGTCTCCAATGCCTCAATGATTTATAATTCCAGATAATTCCACATCATCAGTAGATTACTTCTTTCTTACCTCATTCAATTTATCACTAAAGAAAAAGCTACCGGATGTCCAACCTTGAATTCAGACAAAACCAATACCCACATGTGAGGTGTGTAAATCAACTCAAACCACTTTATCAAAATCAGGTAGTTCCAAAATGGGAGGCTCTATCATCTTCTTCTCAGAACTGAAAAACTCTCCTAGGTGGTCTTTTCCACAAAAAATCTATTCCTTTTGTGTAATCTATTATAAGTACTACAATATGTTGAAATTTTTAATAATTTTTTTGTAAAGGTTGCGTAGACCTGAAATCTTCTTACATTCTTTAGACTCCATGGAGATGCCAGTTCAATAATTTTGTTTAATATCTTTTAGTCTATATGTACCCCATCTGCTGAAATAATTAAATTCCCAGAATAGCAAAATCTCTGGCTAAAACATCTATTATTCATATTTGCATAGATTTTCTCTTTCCTGAACACTCCCAATTCACCTTAGATGCCTAAGATATTATTCTTTAGGTTAATCAAGATCGATAGATATAAAATAAAACCACAAAGTAAAACATAAAACTATCCTCTGCAACATGGGTTCTCTAGTCGCATAACATATAGGTGCCATGGGTAACCCAATGGCATCACCAACCACTCATATTCATCCATTTCCCTTCTTGAATGTTGTTTTCCACTCGTCTTTTTTCTAATCTGAATATGCTGGTGATGATTTACTAAGATCAATCTTGTGGAAAACTAAGATTACAACAATCACATCCACATATCATCAAGGTAAGTATTGGGGAAACCTATAACTTGATGTAATCTTATGATTAGCTCTGATATCCATGACTTCCTAATTTTCCATTCTTATTTGGTATAATAAAATTGTGTGGCCACATGGAATCATGCTCTCCATTCTTGACCCCATTTCTCATTGAGCTAGCGGACATCCCTATTAACATTACATGCAGGCAGGTCATCTATAAGCCACTTGATTGGGAGTGAAAGACCCTAAAGAATCAAAATCCATATGGTGTTGAATATTTAGTTTGGTCATCTTCCATATGGTAGCTCATCAGGAGAACATCAGAAAATTCTTTTTATTTATTATCTTGTTTCGATGGTATTTGGGGCACTTTACACGTCATTCTATTTGTGACTATTATATAAATTAACACAGTTCCAGTCTTTTAACTACTTCAGAAATTCTTTTTCAAAATCATATTTTCATCCTTCCCCTTTTGCTTAAAGAGGTTAGAAAAACTATTTTTGTGCCATTTTATTTGTTAGAAATATAAGTAGTCTTTCATCCATCACGAATAAATTTCTATTAAAATTTCCATTGGTTTTCCTAGCAGCATATGACATGCATCCATATGAATAACATCAAACAAAAATCTCATCTTGTGTAAATGTACGAATAGAAAAACATATAAACATATCTATCAACTGGACTTCATTACCCTTATAAACCTGCAATAAGTAAGTGTTAGGATTTTTCACATTGCAAACCCAATTTTGACCATCACATTGATT
>CM034154.1:631866828-631880959 GCA_019776745.2 Taxus chinensis | reverse complement strand
TTATTCTGGGTTGGTGATAGCTAGTAAAGAGGGGTGTGCAATGTTGTGGTTGATGTTGCATCAATTGGTTGTAAGTCTGATGTTGTCCATGAGCCATTCTTCCTATGAAATGGAGTGGTAAAAAAAATGCATATTGCTACGTAAATGATGAGGGATTTCCATGTTTTAGTAACTATGGATATGGAAACTTGTTTCTAAAATATTTTTTCTGACAAGTTTTGTTGAATTGTAAAAAAAGTCTTTTGAATAGTGCAAGATTTCTATTGCTTTTCAAAGACAATAATGTAAAACAATTTCTAAAATATGGGTTTCTTTTGGGTTTGTGATATATTTTGAAAAAGAATTTTGATTTTTCACTTTTATGTTTTCTATCTCTTTCGAAGGTTATATGTGTTTTGATGCAATTTAGTATTGGTTGAGTTCCATATTCATATTGAATGGTCGTAAAATGTGACTTGTGAAATTAATTTTGAATTTTTTTGTTGCGATGTCTTTTACCTCTAGCCAAGATGTTCATGTTTGATTGAGCTAGCTTAGCTTGATGTCTATGTTTATCATTATTTAATTTTCTACACTTCAGTATTGATGTTCATCATATTTTCGAAAAATGGATGTGAAAGGAAATACATTTTGGGTTCTATAAGGTGGAGGATTGATTGTTTTTTTTGGTTGAAAATGTTCTAGGAGCCAAAAATGCCATACAAAAAGAATAAAACTACATATTTCAACAGTCAATTAGATTTTATTTTTGGGTTTTGAAGTATTATTATGATAAATCCATATCTTTTTTAATTTTAAAAAGTAGTTTTCTATGACAAATGGTGCATTAATCAAGGGTTATTTTGTAAATTATTACTTAGTGATCTACATGTTATGGAAACTATTGGTTTGAGGGGTTTCATTTAAATTTATTTATTTATTAGGTTATTTTCCCTCACACATGTTTATTCATCTCACCTTAGGTGATTCATAGGCTCCTACATTGTTGTTAGGAGTTATATGTTGCACGAAAAATTATGGCATAGATTCTTCCATATGTGTTTGTGTGTGTCAGTGTCTATCATATGTCATACAAAAGTTACATTTGTTTCTTAATTATAAATCCTTTCTCCCTTGTGGAGATATGATGATTCCATGCATGGGTGCTACACAACACTCCTATTTGTACTTCTTTTTAATTTATGAGTATGATTAGACACTTTTCTTGCATGCATAATTTCTTGGTGATTAATATTTTTTTGTTTCTTGGAGCTACTTCACGTTTCCGTTCAATTAAAACTTCATTGATGTGTACCTATACCATCTTTAATCCTCATACTCATACTCTTGAGTACATAAACATACAATAACTATGATTACAATTTTGTTCTTCAATTCCATACTTATAAATAGTTTTATATATTTTTCATTTTCTAAGAAGATAAATGGAAGAATAATTTCTAAGGTAGGAAAGTAATCAATGCAATCTTGGGAGTATGTTTAATACATTTTGAAATAGGTTGGGCATGTATTTGTAAATTAAATTTTAATTGAGAAATTTATATCTCTCTAAAGCAATCAATCAATCTTAACTTAGAACTTATTGATCAAAATGGTAGAAGTGAATTTTATAAATCCTTACACAAAAAAATTCATAACACCTACAAAATCAAAATTATAGCTTTATTAATAATTTCCTACAAAAAAAATTTGTACAAGTGTTTGATACAAAACATTAGTGTATAACATAATCATTGAGCAAAACACGCTGAGTTAAACACATTCACTTAAAAAATTTTATTTTGGATTCATTTTACTTATATGTTGTACAATTTTTTTGAATATGGTGCCAAGATTAACTAGGATAGGAAAATTCCCCAGGAAGGTCCATAATATTTTTAGGGCCATTCTTAACAACCCCATATTTATTATTTATTTTCTAATGCTCTCAACTAGTCTCACTACACATATCTTATCTTTACCAATTTGTTACGCTATGTATTTGACTTGTAACCTTCTATTACTTGAGGTCGATATATATAACAACTTAGAAAAAACATGGACATAAACAAGACTATGCATAACTTAATATCAGTTGAGCATATGTACCTTAACTACCATGGTGTGACAATGAAGGAATTTTTAGGTTACACATCTTGGCATGATTAATAAATTATTAAAATCAGGCTCTAAATATAATTAGTATAGTAATTATTCCATTAAACAATGATAGAACATATGAGGTGTTATTTTTTTGTAACATTAACTAATCTTGGAGTAATCTAGACGATACTCTTACAAAAATGAAACAAATATTAAAATATGCAGTTGTGAGGACATCAAATACCAGAAAACAAAATGTTTTAAAATAAGAGTACGGTGTTCAGGATGATTTTCCTTTTTTTAAATTAGATTTTAAATTCTAAATCTGACCGAGTACTTCACTTTCCTAGAAATGTCCTTTGTTGTATGTTGATCCTTCTCACACAACTTCATGATGACTTGTAATCACCTACATCAAATTGCAAACCTTAAAAATCTATAGTACTATTCATTAAAGCATCAATAAACCAAAAGGAATAATAATGTGTGTGTTGATGTTGGACTTGTAATGGTAGTCAACTTGATCCACTAAACTAATATAAATACTACACTACATTTACTCCTATGATATCAAGCCTTATGAGGTTTTCATAGGTTCTTGTGCAAGCATGAGTATAATATAATCCAAACCACTAGGGGTTCAGTCATGTCACTTGACATAAAGATAGTGACATAACTGTATAGTACAAAATACAAGTTACTCAACATGATAGTAGTATAATGTGGTGTAATTCAGCTATGTGACCTAGACCTTTTGTTTCTTACAACACTTCTACAATTCTTGAACTGACCTTTATCTTGGTAAGGCATGTCTCTATGAGATTTTCCCACTTGGAAATGGAGCAAGCTAGATTATTTGAACTAGTAGAGTTCTTCAACCATATAATAGTGACTTATCCAATTGATGTGAAGCTTATTTCGATCGATTTAGGAGACCCTTGATTGTTTCAATAATTATATTTATAGTACGAGCTTATCAGAGTTCTAGGTGAGATATAAAGTGACATTGAGTTTCTCATATAGTCTTCCTTAGGTAGAATATTTTAATAAATTTAAGCACATGAAGATGATATTACCTAATAAACATATTAAAATTAAAGAGAGATTCAAAGACTGTAAAGGGGTAAGACCATAGAATTCATCTAGGACTGGATTCCACATCCTCAACTTTTGTAAAATCTTAGACACAATGATTGTGGTGTAAATAAAATGTTTTCACATGATGTATAGGGATTGTTCGCTTATTTGATTAATATTTTTTTAAAACTTTATGAGAGATAAGACTGTAAACATATGCAGTTCATGTAAGAGCTAGGGATTTATGTTGATTAGCTTTTAAATGTGAACATTTATCGTAGGAAAAAATGTAGTAAAAATTCACATTATAAAGGATAAGTTATCAAAATCTAGTGTTTATACAAATATTACAATATATTGATCGTTATGTATAAACATCCCAATTATGAGGAAGCATTTAGCGATCATACAAATCGTAATTTTATTTGGTCCCTTACTAAATAAGAGTAAATATTCTTTTGCCAATTCTCTTGAATAATTCTTTAATTTAATTATTTACTATAATATGTATTGTATTATAAGTAATTTAGAATTTGAATAAGTTGTTGTTTACTACGTAATGTTTAGTACGAAGGTGATATAAAAATGGGAAAATTTCCCTATGAAAATATGGAAAAAAAAACTTGGGCATTTTCCATGATCAAATTAGAAAAATACTATGAGTTATGCTTTGCTTATTTACTTGCTCACTTTTTATTTATTAGGTTTGTAAAAATTGTCTTAAGAATTACATTTTTAAATATATATTTTTGAGAATTTTATAACTTTTTGTCTTTCATTTAAAAAAAAATGTCTCAAGATTTTTATGTTGTTAGTTTTCAATGTTATTGCACCCCTTAGTAGTCTTGGTACAAACGTGAGCACTATAACACTAGCAATCCTACATGAAATGTACGATGGTAAGTCAAAGGAGATAGATAGAAGAAATAAAATTTAAGGAAGTAAATAAGAGGGAGAGGATGGCGAGAAAAGAAGATGGGGTTTGTGGGAGGAGAAGTGCATTATGTTCTACTAAATTTTCTCTATCTTGGTCACATTATTTCTTTGAGTGTAATATATGTTCAAAAGGGATGAATTTAAAAATTGAGGAAAATCATAAATGTTTAACAAATGTATTAGATTGAGGATCGATTATTTATGTGATTATAATTTGAGGTTGAAGTGGTCAAAATAAGAAATAGAGAAAATGAAATAGGTTACAGGGCTGTAACCCAGTTCTAGTTTCTTTAAGTAAGGAGTAGCATACTTATATAGTTTTAGCCTTGACTAAATGTAGGATTAATTACGAGAAGCCACTTAAAAATATGTAAATGCCTTTGACATAATAATAGAAGTAACGTGAACAAAAAACTAATAAACTTGATCAAAAGAAAACAATTGTATGAGCAATAAACAAAATAAAAGATATCTCTTTTTGAGGTAGTAATTTTTTTTTCTAAATACAACTACTTTAATGTAACCATTGTTTTTGAATAAAAAATAAAAAAATGTTATTCATATCATCTACGATTCTTGGATATGCATGTCACACAATACTACAATAATTGCATCATATCTTTGTCTTCAACTGGACACATCTAGGGAAGCATACAAAGAAACAACCTAGAGATCAAATACCAATCGGAACCATCGACAACTCCTCTTACAAAGAATTTCAACGAAACCGTCTCATAAAGTCGTAAATGTCCATACGTGATTTCTAAACGTATTAGTGGTATGGTGTATAAGAATCAAGGATACAACACGTTTGTGTGGAGTAGTTTGTTGTGTCAGAAGCAGAGATAGTGCCACCATCAAATTTCTATGCATCCCCTCAAATAATAATATTTTTGTTCACATTCTTAGCGGTGTCAGAATCAGCCACCCTGCATAATTAAATTGATATTATTTAGATTATAAACATTACCAACATCTCTGAAATAAACAATTTGTTAATGCAATGAACCTCCTCTTATCTAAATATAACATTAATTCTCATAAAGATCAAAAGTATGTGATACTGCATGATCCTAAAGTGGAATTTAATAAGCAACGTTCCATTAAACCTCTAATTAACTTGTAAATTCAAGCCCACCCACCAAACCTAGAAAATTCACTTTGTTATTTTTGTTGTAGTTTTTGTCATGGCCGAGCTCTCTTGTGATATTAAGTTGTTCTTAATCCTTCCATTCAAAGAAAGGAATTGGATTTCTACGTTATTTTCTCTTCAGTTGGTACTATTTTGAAAAAGGAAAGACTAACACTTCATCCATTTGATTTTCATCATTTGCAATATAATCTTCACAGAGTCAATATTATGGCTTGTTTCTTCATGTAGAGTTTGTCAATTATTTAATTGTGGGAGGTATTTGTTTGAATATCATTTCAAAAAAAGTAATAGTTGTTGCAGTGACCCTGTATGTTAGGTCTGTTGTGATTATGAAGAAAAAAATCCTTTGATTAATATTAGTGGTCATCAATAATACATACAGTACCCACTTGAATATTTTCTGCTAAGAAACAAAATAAATTTCATTTCCAATAATAATATGACATAAATCGAGAAGAATCTAGATGGGAATAAACGCAATCCATTGCGGAGCAAGCATACAGAGAAATTGTGGTCCAACCTTCAATTTTATATTGGGGATGGATATGAAAATTTAACTTTGCTGCAACGGTGCACTCCTGAAACCATCAGGTACTTGTTCCCATTACCATGTAACTATAGTTAGCACTACAACTCAAAACTCAACTTGAGTTTTCTTGGTAAATGTAAGTCGTGAGTTGTGCTTCTGTTCCACAAGTCAGATGGATGACCTCTAGAGGAATAAAGTATCGATGGGTTCCAATTTTGAATCCAATGGAATTTCAATGAAAATTTCATAATATGCAATTTGAAAGGAGGCCTTTGTGCCTATGAAAATTGTTTGATCCACTTCTGTTGTGAGTGTAGTGCCAAGTTTTGTGCAATTGGATGCTCCTGTAGTAAGAGATACATTCTCTCATGCCATCAAACAAATTTGAGACAAATTATGATCATTACATGACATTAATCAATGCAAATCTATATGGTGATAAATGTAATATATCCATCCCTAGATGGCATGATCACGATCCACCATTAGCTAGGAAACAATTAGTTCTGGTGGCTTAATTTTTTTTTTCTTTTCCCATATGTAATAGATTATATTTCCTAGGCTCGATGTATTTTTTGTTGTTTTTATCCTATACTTGTATTTGGCCTAGATTGGCTCATGTCTATAAGACGTGCTCCCACACCATCTATCTTTTTGTGAATAATTTTGTATCCTATACCCGTTTATTAAAATAAGACCTATTTCAATTAAAAAATGTAATATTTTTACTAAATAAATAGACTAAATAAAATTTTAAACTAATAGTTTTCAAAAAAGAATAAATAGTGGTTCACAATAATAAATTTCCAAATTATATATAGTTCATTCACATTTCAAAAAACCAAATCTCTAATATTGTTCATATACTAGAAATAAAATAAATAAAATACATATTTATGTTTATTTTTCTTTTTACATATATATTTACATAGTTTGTGTATAAATTTATTCAAAAAATGATGGTTATATTTTTAAAAATACAAGTTGGGCATGATGGTTATTTTTAAATAAACATTTTTTAAATGGCAACAATCAAGAAAAATATTTAAACAATCGTCAATTACATCAACTCGCACAATCTATCATTGAAACAATTTCATGGTCTAACAAACACAACTGACATATGCATTCATATTTTGGGAAGGTATAATCAAATTCTATTTGAAATGGGTGATGTGAGAGTAAGCTATGCTATAGTTGGAACCTATAGTATCTCATTAATTCTCTCATAAATGAGTCACATTGTTAATGTGGGTCAACAAATTTCAAAATGTTTGGGCTTCCATGCCACATAATTGGAACGTGGTAAAAAATATGATAACCACGGTCCCTACATTTTTGACCAGTCAAGTGCATGCTCAAGAAGACCTTTTACCCTCTAATGAACACATAGTCAAAGGTTCTTGATGCCTTTAATAGATATTTGAGGCGCATGTTTAAAAATCCAAATGTAATTTCCTAACTTATTGCTTTGGTGGAAAATTGGTAATGACTTTTCTTTCTCTAATCTAAACAAATCATTTTTTACCTTTATTAATGATGTTTCTTACATAGCCCCCTGTGCAATCAAATGCACATTGTAACTCCCAGATTTTACACACACAAATAAAATAATAAAAATATCAGAATATTTTTTTTTACTAACATTGCTCACAACACAACACCACAAGGTCTCCAAGTGGAGAAACTCAACAATGCATAAGACACTTATATAAGTCATCGAATCACATAAACACATGACAACACTATATACATGTTGATGCCACACTTTCCCCTATGAACGAATACTAGAAATGACCCAACCACAAGAAAGGGACCCAAGAATTGACAAACCCACAACACATCTTTACCATGATTACATTTGAGTTACAATTAACCTTCCAAGAACATTATTGTGAAAGGATAATTTTATCCTTTATCCACCTAAAAGTTCTTAAATTCATTTTGTGTTCAACTTAGAGTTTGATCATTTAAGTTGGCTCTTTATACCTTACGAAAATATCCATAAATTACATAATTTATTAACCATATTTCAAATTGCATATAAATTTCGTAATTCTCATGTTCTTATGTTAAGATAATGCTTCTCGAATGTTTTTTCAATGTTTAAATTTTACCCTTGCTACACAAGTGAATCTATCATGATGTCAAGAAATAAATCACTGGCATGACATCCAGCCAAATCTAGCATAATTAACATTTTTATTTTCTTATTTAGATAATAACATTAATAATTTGCATTCGAAAGGAGAAAATTAGTGACACATATTTATTTCATTTCAGTTCACTTCATTTCTTAACCAAGGAGAGAGAAAGAAATAGGGAAGAGAGAGAAACCCTATCTTTCCAAAAGTTCAATTTCACACAACAGTCACACAATAGAGTTTCTAGTAGTTAATTATAAGTGTCAAAAAGTTTCTATGATGGTTTGGTAACTCGACAAGGGTCCTACAACTTTCTTTTTGCATTTTCCTACTAATTATAAAAAAGGTTCAACAAAGGCTCAAAGGTGAGGGAACTACTTTCAAACATTTTTCTCTAATGACCAAACACACCATGGGTAAGTTTCTACATGTCCTCCTATACACCAAGAATTTATAGGAACTGGCGAGATTCAAAACTGGAGAATGGTTTACAATTGGTGGCTAGTATTCCGAGGTCATCAGTGAAAGAAAAATACATGAAAACCGATGTTGAAAACAATGCATGACAACGAAGTTGCACTCTGATGGTAACGTCAAGCTCCAACACAATAAGCAAGATTCAAACAATGGAAAGAATATGAAAATAAGAAAATAGGTCTACTCATGCTCATAGATCGAAAAAGGGAAGTACAAATAGGGGTGTTGTGTAACCCCCATGCCTAAACAAGGAAAGAACATCAATGACGCCACTGATGCATATGACGTGATTGACGCATATGATGCCACTAAAGGAGGCATTACAATTCCAAATAAGGAATGTAAATCCTATGATGCACTGGCATAAATGACAATGACAGATTCTATGACAGAATATTACACTTGTCATTTGACTTCCTAAGACCTATGAATCTTGCAAGGGGAGATGACTCACTAGGTGATGTAGATGATGACTAGGCATGTCACAAATACCAACACCCCCATTCATTGAAGCTAAAAAAGAGGTCATGGTAAGCTAGAACAAAAAAGAGGACTCCCCTAGACAACTAAGAAAGATGTGTCAATGGGGCCTGGCAACTAAAGGCCTGATAAGGTGCTCATATACAAACAACATATTTCTGGAAGGAAGAAGAGGAGGAGAAGAGGGAGACAAGAGGGATGTAGAAGATTCCATGAATAGATCTGAACTATGTAACTCTAAGAAGTCTTATAGAAGAATGTCGATGACGAGATCCTCTACCTCTGGACTGAAAAAGAGCCATCCATATAGAACTATGTGGCTACCCTTAGGAAGGACATAAATAACCTGCTGGAATTCCACCCACTCCATGAAGGAAACTGAAGGTAGAAACACGAAGAGCTCTGAGTCTGTTCCACGAAAGTGTGACATAGGTCTAGCAAGTGAGTGAAAAGGAACTGAAGGTAATATCACGAGTGCAGATTTTTCAGAGTATGAAGGGTGAACACCTATAGAAATGATGTCCAACTAAAGTGAAGCTGACAAAACATCACCCACAATAGAAAATGGATCCACAAGAAAGGGTGGATCAATGAAAGTCTTTGGAAAAGTATAAGTGGTAAGATTCCCAGAAGGGGCACTCCTAATAACGGAAGATGATGAAATCCTCTGAAATACCTATAGATGGATGAGGAACCTGTAGTACATCAAAAGTGTACTCTATGAAAAGACGACTAAGGTCAGGTAGATACTCATGCCAATGAGGGGGCTCAACAAATAGAAGAGAAATTTCAGATAGGTATGAGTCATCCAATAAAGGTGGAGGAGTGAAAGGGGCCTCTAAAACTGAAGGTGGAAAAGAGGCAGGTGTGATGACTATATGAGGGTGTATAGGAGACTGCTCAATATCTGATGAGATGTGGGATGTGTCAACACTCTCTGGAATAGTGAGATAAGGAGGAGAAGAGTCCTCTGTAGTATTCTCGACATCAGAACTAGGTGCACAATCCTCATCATCAAAAGTAGAACCAAGTGAGTCTATATGAGTGGAACTGTCATCACACAAAGAAATATGTGTGGGCAGCCCTTCGTAAGAGAAACTATCAGTGAACTCACTTTTCTCCATGGATGTAAGATCATCATAAGATCCATAACTAGATGAAGGAGGATCAAAGTTTCCATGAAAATTCTAAATGAAGTTCCAAGCTCGGTGCACAAACTCTGTGAATTCTATTCAATGTTAAAGGTCCTCTAGTATAGTAAGACAAAGAATCTCATATGCCATATCATTCTCGTTCAACTAAATTTGGGGATGCATGTAGTCAATAGGTTCAGGTGTCATCCCAAGAAGATGTGGTAACAAGTTGTACATAATGTAATGATCAAGTATTCCATTCTTCTAGTATAGGTAGTTTCCTAGTCCTAGTTGAACAATAGAGCGATGAAATTCAATGTCCATGATGAGAGAAGCCTCCAAGGAATACAAGTTTAATCCCCCCTTTTGTGGCAGTTTATAGTTTAGTGTGTTGATTACAATCATATGCGACTGTGTGCCAAGAACCAGTCTATCACTCACCTTGCAATTAGCATAATAACATGCAAGAGTGGAGACAACAATCAATGTTTGTTGGGTGCAAAAGTTTGACACCGTAAGCAAGCACAAGAACTGAGTGAAAATAGAAAGGGGAAGAGAAGGCCTTGTGAGAAATAGTGTCTCACAGTCACACGAAATAATCCCTTTGCTATAACATTATGGTGGATGCGCTCACAAGTCAACAAGTAATAAAAGGGATAGAAAAAAGCTCAAGATCATTCGAAATGAGTTGAATTAAGCAATACAAAGACACCCCTCAGAATGTGACACTTTATAAAATAATTCATTTGCAAAACTGATAATCCCATCATTTGGACTATAAAAAGACATACAACTTTGACTAAAGAAATTCTCAAAACTAAGCAACGAGTCAAAAGTTATAGCAAAAAACAATTCCCACAACTGATGGAAAAATTCTAATAAGCCTGCAAACAGATTAAAAAAGAGCCCTAAATACATGCAAAGGGTTTCGTATGTATGCTCGTTAGAAATGGAATCAAATTTTAGATAGGGCATGTTTTAATTATGAGGGGGGATTAGCCTCCTACCAACCTTGGACCTCACCCTCCGTCTTTGACACTCAAAGGAAGGTTGAACAAAATAAGCAAAAAACCCAAAAATTTACAATGCCAATGAATTAAAGGTTTTCAACCTTAAAATATTTAAAAGGAAAGATTGATTTACCAATGATCAATCCTAAGATATGGATAAGGGGCCCACATCGACTGAACTTGGAGAGATTGAAAAACTGCTGGTGGAAATTGATCGAGCCAGGCTGTGGGAGAGTTGTGCTGAGAACCTTGAACGTGCTATGTTTAATGCAGGTGGTCTAGGTGTTAGGTGGATAGGGAGGAGAGAGGTGTTGTAGACACCAGGAAAGCCGAATGAAAATTCCAATACTAAGCAAAAGACCACATGTTTGACTACAACAATTGAGATTCATGTAGTGTAACTGATACCAAGTAGAGAAGGTGCAGATAAGTGTGAAAAATATAATGTTGACATAGAACCACAGTTGGTTTCAATGAAGAAACCTTTGAGTAGAGCAGGGAGGAATCTGTCAATGAAGCACTAACCGACGTTGAGAAATACTAGAGGTTTTAACACTGTCAAAGAAACAAATAGAGTGCCCAATGTTGAATCCAAACACAAACATGTAAGAGAACATCACAACGAACCAAGGAAACACTAGGAGAGACCAATTAGAAGGTTAAAAAACCAATGCGAACCAGGAGAACCTTAGTCTAAGGATACACCAGTGAAAACATGATACACGGGCATGATGTAAGTTCAAAGCATATACTCCACGTAGATCCAAGCACCAGGCTTCAGAAAGGGTAGAAAGGGTGTACTGCCCACTTCCCTTTGACAGTTTGTTTGATACTAATCATGATAATGCTGGTTATTATGGACATGATTATGGACCTTATTATAGTATGATGATAGATGTTATGATCATCGATTATTGTTGACTTCATTCAATTATGGTGCATGATGATTATTAGAGACATTTTATATGTTGATGATGATATAATGTTTGACATGGATATATTATGTACGTTGTTCAGACTTGTGATATTTGGCTATTGTGAGTAGACCTAGTAATGGAAATTATTGGATGATGATATAGTTGTTGATAAAACTATAAGTGATATTGTTAGGTTTCTTTGATATTGTTGAGATTCATACATCAAAATGATTTTGCGAATTATATTTATATTATTTTGGATGTTCTGATATGGCCATGAGGCTGAAGGAGGTATTTTTGTTTTGCAGGTTAAAATATCACAACAAACATCGGGGGATTGGAGACCAACCACATTGGAATTCTAGATGAGATCAACAAGGTCACCATGGCTACTATTATTTGTTTGTGCGTGTTTGTGTGTGTTAGGGATCTCCATGGGGGAGATAACCTTTAATTGTGACAAAGGGGTTTTATGTTTTTCTTTTATTTTGGTCCCTTTGTTTATGGTTGCATGTGTTTATTTTGTGGTGCTTTTACACCTTCCATTATTCATTTAATAGTGTGTAATATTGCGAGTAATTATGTTGTTAAGTTAATTAATTAAAATATGTCATAAGAAATTTAATTAATAGAGTTGTTGGCCTTGAATTAAAGTTTTGTAAAAGGTGTGCAAGTGATGTGTAAGTGAACGTTTGAGTGTGAAACACTCCAGCGTCTTAGAAATTCAATTTTATCCTTGGACACTATTTATGGAGGCTTGTGAGACAAGTTAAACTTGTCCCATACCTATTACATTTATTTAGCAACCATACCTATGGTTGGAGAGTTAAAATTATACTTTTACAATGCATTTTGGGAAGACAAATTGTAGGTTTTAATTGCACTTTTCTTACATGTAATTAATTTCAGTCCTTTGGGGTGTGGGTTGGATTTGAGTATGTAAGTAAACTGCCATATTATTCACCCACCTATTTATTATGCATTGGAGAATGAAGTTGACTTTAGGGTTGGGGCTGAGGATGTGTGATGTCGCATCCTAGATGGATCCACCTCATCCTCTTGTCTTTCCTCTTCTATAAAATTTGAATTCTTTGTTTTGTTTTGGGTTGCTTCATTTTGGAGACTTAATTTTTGGGTGAATTCCTTGCTATTTTGGGAGCTCTTGCTTTGAAGAAGTTTTTGGAAGATTTTTGCATACTTGTGCTTGGCTGATTTGGATTGCTTACATTGGGATAAATCTTTTTTTTTGGAACTTGGAACAACTCCATCATGGAGAGGTAGGAGCTTCGCTCTTGAAATGCTCTTCTTTTATGAATGTAAATGTTGTTTTGGTGTCGATGTTTTGGTTGGTTTGTGGGATGTTAGGTAGATGGCCTAGGAATGGTGTATGAGAGGACTATGGGGTTTATTTTGTGGGAGTCACAAGTGTGTTTTAGGGAGGTATAAGTGTGGAGGGAGGTGGGATTTGGGTTCCACCTTACAAAGAAATAGCTTGCATTTCTTTACTCATTATGGGGTACCATAAGAGGTTGGGGAGGCATAAGGAATTGTGAGGAATAAGGGGTACTTGGGGGAGGCATAAGGGCATGTCAAGGATTTGAAATAATATATATATATATATATATATATATATATTGGTGGTTTGTTCTCAGGTGGTGATACCCATTTCCCTTTTGGGAGACATAAGCAACATCCCCCATAGTTTCTTGCTCCTTTGGCTTGTTGGATGAAGCCTCAGTAATGTTTGTCATGTTTTAATGTAGTTATAAAATAAATTCTATTTTAGATTGTGTTTTTATTGTGAATATGTTGCTTGTGTGTTTGTGGAAGTCTGTTGTTGCCATGAGTTAGATCTCATCTTTTATTGCATTGTGGTTGGGGCTCAGGGGCCAATGAATATGGATGGCTTCTTCTCTTCATTGGATGTCTTGGTTGGGTGGAGAGCGTTTCCTTTCCCCTACTCTTGTTGTGACCAAATTGGAAAAATGAGAAATACGCATGTTGTTATTCTAGAGCAAGAAAAAAAAGATAGTTGAATAGTACCTTGTTGAGATAAATTTTATTGTATCCTCTCCCACTTGAAGTGGATGAAATTGTAAATGTTTTGAAATGGAAAGATGTTGTGTTGATCATGATAGTTGTAAAGTGAAATGTAAAAGAGATAAAATCTTTCTTTGTTTTGAAAGAATGTAA
>CM034154.1:631852826-631866328 GCA_019776745.2 Taxus chinensis | reverse complement strand
AAAAATTTCACATAAATTCAGACATTCAAGAACACGACATAAAACATCAAGAAGATATGAAGCCATGTAGAATGATTTCAATTCATCGACAATATTATTTTTTTGTCTCAATAAATTGACCATGAGCACTTTCACTACAGAGGGAATCTTGTCATCATCAATGATAAAATAAAGTAAGGGGATCCAAAAAACATCCACCTTAGAAATTGAAAAATTTCCATATAGCTTATTCATGATGGCCATGCCAATATGGACTCCTAGTCTAAACCTTTTAATAATGATATCGGACATATTAAAATCATGCATATTATCTAATGGGTCAAACTCCCAACTTGGCAAAACATCTCTTACTCTCCTTCAGGGATAATTTTAGTGGTGAATATTCGTAATATGGCGAATATTCCATTTTTGAAAATTTTGAAAAGGTGAATTTTTTGGCACGGGTCAGTGACCTATTCGCCTAATAATTACACTTTAATTTTTTTTAGGGATCGGCTTCGCCTACCCTTGAAAAATATCCCCTATATAAACCTAGATTATTCGCCAGGTAGAACACTTCTACTTCACATTTTTCAACAATATGATATATCCCGTATTATAGACACGCGACAAGGGGGCAAGTTATTGACGTGCGACAAGGAGGGTTTGCAGACAAGGAGATACTCTAGATATTGATGCATAGTAGACGTATGAAAAATAGTTTGTTGACAAGCGACATGGAGATTTTTTCGATGAGCAAGAAGAGGGTAGAGGCTGCAGATGCGCGACAGGATATATGTTGTCGCGTGTCAAAAAATGCATTGACACGCGTCAACAGACCTTAGTGACACGCGTCAAAAACCGTAATGACGCGCGTCACTGAGGTCTGTTGACGCGCGTCACAGACCTCAATGATGCACGTCACAGACCTCAATGATGCACGTCAATAGACCTCAGTGACGCGCGTCAACAACCATAATGACGCGTGTTACTGAGGTCTATTGATGCACGTCAGTGAGGTCTATTGACGCGCGACCTTGACAGATAGTTGATGTGTGACAAGGAGGTACACAGATATTGACGCATAGTAGACGCACAACAAAGAGTTTGTTGATGCACAACACGGATATTTTTTGATGAGAAAGCAGAGGTCGGAGGCTGCAGACGCGCGACAGGAGATTTTTCTGTCGCGTATCAAAAAAAAATATAGTGACGCGCATCATTAGACCTCAATGACGCGCGTCAACAACCATGTTGACGCGCGTCACTACATTTTTTTTTTATGCACGACAGCAAAATATCTCGTCGCGCGTCTGCATCCTTCTATCGCAGCACAAGACAATTAGGCGAAATTTTTTCATACAACCCTTAAAAAATTTGCCTTCCCGCGAAACCGGTTCTAGGGATATTCGCCAGGTATTCTCCACCTCCGATTTCCAAGAGGTCTCTTAAAATGAACCCTTCTCTCCTTATGGCCATCTAGGACTTGAATTATTTTCATTTGTATAGGGAGTCTGAATCTAGAACTTTATAGTAGATTTTGTATTCATTGCCAGAAAAAAACATATTCTATTTTTCCCTAATCTAGAATATAATGACAAGTCATTGGACTTGGAATGAAGTAGATTTGAGGTGAACACTTCAATAAATTGAAGAACATCTGGTTAGTGGAAATTAAATGGAGACCAAATATTTTTATCAGCCTTATTTATCAGAAACATGGTGCTTAATCTTCCGGTATACCTTTTTTAACTATGGCATCAACAAAAACACTTTCATCTTGTACTACGGAAAATAGAGCTGTGTAATATTGAAATTCATCATATAAGGAAGCTAGATCGAACACGGTATCTCTTATTAGTCTTCCATCCTCGTTGAAATATCAATAAGCATATATTATCAACATTATTAGATCTCCCGCCATGTTGAAAACTCAAATGGCCATGAAAGTTGCATACATGATCAACATAAACAATTACTGAGAAAAATGACCTAATTGAGTCTAGGAAAGCATTCATATGTCCCTAATTCTAAATATTAGGTAAGCATAGAAAATAATTTCCAAATAAATGAAATAGTTTTTGATCCTATCCATCACTAGGGTCATACATGACTAAATATTGAGAGCTTTTCTATCGTTAAGAATCATTCATAGACTTACTATTAATGGATTGAGAAAAGCACGGATGTAAATGCACCTCTTAGGGGTTAAAATATATGTAGTTTTAAACATAGTATTTTATAGGTGTCACTCAAGTAAAAAATATTAATGCAATGAGAAATTTTTTTCAATATAAGAACTCTTGAGGCTTCAAGACGTAGGTAGTTCAAATCCTAGTGGTCACTAAGTTTAGCGACAATGAAATATTTAGACATTGGCTATATGTAGGCATTATTCACTAGACAACTATTATTAGAATAAGAAAAATTTCTCCAATCTTTGAACTTGTTGGGGGTCAAGATATATGTAGTGTTTATCTTAGCAGTCACTATATTAAGCCACCACGAATTATTTAGAGATTCACCATATCTAGACTTATTTCAAATCCCAACTATTATTGTGATGACTAAAACAACGCCAATCCTTACACTACTGAGGAGTTCAGATATAAGTATTTTTTATCCTAACGGATGTTAGGGCCAGCTACATCATAATTATTAGAGCTTAATGGTTTATAATAATTATTAACAAATAAATACGTACTTCTTATCCTATTTGTTAATACGATCAGCCACAATGATATACCTATAGCTTAGCGGTCATTAGGAATCATTAAAAGGAAAAATACTAATGCATTAAAAAGCAAATATATAAATCTTAGTGGTCAATAAAATCCACCTAGACAAAATATTTTGAACTTAGTGCTAGATAAACACCATTTAGTGGACATCTATTATTTACTCAAGAAAATTGTTGTAATACATGTATTTGTAAGGGATCAACCTTTCCTTAGATTTGATTAGTTCATTACAGGATCATGAATATGTCTTGTTTTTAGGCATAATTAATATACTTACTATTAATAGAGTCAACGAAGTATTGTTGTACATGCACCACTGGGGGGTCAAGATAAGCATATTTTTATAATGGCATTCATTACGCATGACTCTAATTAAAATATTCATGCTATGAGAAAATTATGTCAATAAAAGCACTGTTGAGGCTTCAAGGATTACATATTTCAAATCTTAGTGGTCACTAAGTTCATCAAAAATGCAATATTTAGATATTGGTTGTATCTAGGAATTATTCACAGGACAACTATTATTATAATGAGAAAATTTTCTACAATTTTTAAACTGGTAGGATCACGATATATGTAGTGTTCATCTTAGTGGTCGCTAAGTTCAGCCACAATGAATTATTCAGAGATTCTCTGTATCTAGGCTTATTTCAAAGCACAAGTTTTATTACAATGAGAAAAAAATGTCAAACCTTGCACTACTAAGGGGTACATACATAATTATTTCTTATCCTTGCGATTTCTAGGGTCATCCGCAACATATTTTTAGAGGTTAACGGTTTACAAAATCATTAACAAATAAATATGTACTTCTTATGCTAGATGTTATTACGGTCAGCCACAACGATATACCTATAGATTACTGGTATCTAGGCATAATTAATAAGAAAATATATAAATATTAGTGTTCAATAACATCTTCCTCGAAAAAATATTGTGAACTTAGTGTTAGCTAAACACCATTCAATGGACATCTATTATTGACTTGAGAAATTTTTTGTAATACATGTATTCGTAAGGCATCACCCTTTACTAAGGTTAGATTAGTTCATTGCAAGATTATGAATACATCTCATTGTTAGGCATTATTCACACACTTACTATTAATAGAATGAGCAAATCATTGTTGTACATGCACCACTGAGGGGTCAAGATATACATATTTTTAACCATGGCATTCACTAGATGTCACTCTAGTGAAAATATTAATGTATTGAGAAAATTATATTAATACAAGAACTGTTGAGGCTTACATAGTTCATATCCTAGCGGTCACTAAGATCATCAACAATGAAATATTTAGACATTGGATATATATAGGCATTATCCATTGGAAAACTATTATTAGAATAAGAAAAAAATCTCCGATCTTTGAACTTGTTGGGGGTCAAGATATATGTAGTGTTTATCTTAGCGGTCACTTTATTAAGCCACCAAGAACTATTTAGAGATTCACTGTATCTAGACTTATTTCAAATCCCAACTATTATTGTGATGACTAAAACAACGCCAATCCTTACACTACTGAGGAGTTCAGATATAAGTATTTTTTATCCTAACGGATGTTAGGGTCAGCTACATCATAATTATTAGAGCTTAACGGTTTATAATAATTATTAACAAATAAATACGTAATTCTTATCCTATTTGTTAATACGATCAGCCACAATGATATACCTATAGCTTAGCAGTTATTAGGAATCATTAAAAGGAAAAATACTAATGCATTAAAAAGAAAATATATAAATCTTAGTGGTCAATAAAATCCACCTAGACAAAATATTTTGAACTTAGTCTTAGCTAAACACCATTTAGTGGAAATCTATTATTTACTTAAGAAAATTGTTGTAATACATGTATCTGTAAGGGATCAAGATTTCCTTAGATCTAATTAGTTCATTACAGGATCATGAATATGTCTTGTTTTTAGGCATAATTAATAGACTTACTATTAATAGAGTCAGCGAAGTATTGTTGTACATGCACCACTGGGGGGTCAAGATAAACATATTTTTACAATGGCATTCATTACACATGACTCCAATTAAAATATTAATGCTATGAGAAAATTATGTCAATAAAAGCACTCTTGAGGCATCAAGGATTACATATTTCAAATCTTAGTGGCCACTAAGTTCATCAAAAATGCAATATTTAGATATTGGTTATATCTAGGAAATATTGGTTGTAAAATTACAATATATAGATATTAATTGTATCTAAGAAATGATTGTCTATTACTTGCAAAAGGATCCCCATACTATCCTAGGTGCTGTAGTAGAGAAAGAATGGTGACCATGCCTCTTAATTGCACTCCCAACTACCAAATAAAACACTGTTATGAACCCTACCACGTTTTATAAAAAATTCCAACCAATTTCTCATCAAATCTAGAAATTATTGATTACTGTGTGTTGGACTCAGGGCCAAGATTCCAATGGTACCACTATTGTGTGATTTTGTTGAGAAACGCAAAAGTTATGGCCTTCTTAGTGTGTGCATCTATTTTGATTCTTTAGCATTTTCTATCATTTGACGGGAATGAGCATTAACTGACTGGAGCCGAATATGTTTATTTTAATTAAATATATCTACCCTCATTAAAAATAGGATATAGAGGATGTCGTGCCCATTCTAGAAAGTCCAATTTTGTGAAAATCAGAGCTCAGAGTCAAAAGTTATGGCCGTTTGAAGTTCACGGGTCAAACGTTGACTTTTCTTCTTTGCCTTCGGCCGTTTCAGCTTTCCGCGTCCCATGTGTACTTTTGTCCCGGATGTCCCAGATGCATTCTCTCACATCAGCTGATTCAGGATTCCTTGTCTCTTCTGCGGCTTTTTCACCTTTTCACGTCCCACGTGTCCCTCGCGTACTTTTGTCTCGGCTGTCCCGGACGAAAATCTCTAAACTGCCCGAAATGGACCGTTTTACGGAAAATCGGTTGATTCACGTCCCACGCATACTTTTTTCTTGGTTGTCCCAAACCACGTGAAATAGAAAACTTGATGATTTTTATTTCTTTCGTCCGTTTCAGCTATTCGCGTCCCTCGCGTCCCGACGGTCCCTACTGTCCCGCAGACCGCCTGGGACAAAAAATGTCTGACTTAGCGATTTTCTTGTATTTTGGCCCAAATCTTGGTACGATAAACCTCAATACAAACGCACTAGTATGATCTGAACCCTTCAGACTGAAATTCTATAAAACAATCCTGGCAACCTTATTTTTTGCATTTTTTCCATTTTTTTCTAACTCGTTGGGATTTCTTCTTACATGGGAGAGTTAGAGAGAAGCCAAGGGGGCCCCAAAAACATGATTTCGGGCCTTGAATCAATCTACTTGCTTGGACTGAATAATTTGATGCATGTTATCAAAATTACCTTGAGGGGTGAATTTTGGATAACAAGTTCCTTGTAATCAAAAGTGAATGTGTATGTACCTTCGAAAGAGCTGTGAGGTAGGATTCCTTCTCACTCTCCATCACCAGCATCACCAATCTTTATTTGTTGGAGACGATCATCAACTTCTATCCTTCAGATAATTTTATGGGGTCATGAGTTCGGTGTGATTGGAAGGATTATCTATGATTGAAACATCAACCTCACTTTTTTCATCTTTATGTGTCCACTTCACTGGTACTAGAGTAATCAGAGGATGTCCAATCATCAATTTCATCACTTGAATCCACAGGTTCTTCCCTTATGATGTTGAGGGATCACGTTTATCTTCACCCTCTCTCTACCACGTCCAAGTTTCATGAAACCTTCATTCCAGTAGTTTTCTTACATGCACTCTCCTTAGCCATGGTCTTCCCAGCAGCATTAGGTACGTAACGAGTACCATTTTTCATCACCTGAAACTCTACCACACATACAACACCCATAACAGATATTTTCCACATTTGAAACTATACCTTATAGTTTAGTTTTTCCTTTATTTAATGACCTTAACATAAGTGTTGAAGGGGCGATCAATTTTTAAACCCAACATATTCGTTACAGACTCGGTCATTACATTAACTGAAACACCTCCATCAACTAAGACATCATGAATTGAAATACCATTACATAATACCTCAGCTTGTGGAGCAGTAGGGATTTGCCTCTGCCCCCAAAAGAAGGACCTCAACCTCCTTCCTTCGTCGAGCATTGAGTCCACTTCGTACAGGCTCCCGCCTCTTCTCAGAAGACATAGCCATAGAGTTGACCATATGTAATATTTGCAGGCCTTTTGGACAGATCTTCCAAGATGGAGCATGGTCCTTGACCCTGGGTCAAAGCATACAATTGTGTCCCACTTTGTGGCCATAAATATTTTAAAATATGACTAGTAAGTAAATAATTAAAAAATACTATAAATTTTTTAAAAATCAGGTAAATTCTAGATGCCCTGCACCTTGGTATTTATAGCCTCTTAAAAATGCATGTTTGGTCATTTTATATGTGTTTGGTCATGTTTTGGTTATCAGACATAGTTTGCTGAAAGTACAAAAACTACAAAAAAGTGGGACACAGTCATATGCTTTGACCCCCCTGTGAAATCAGAAAATCCTGTACACCCAAATTTCTTCTCCTATGTTTCTTACTAGTTTCTCCTTTCACCTTCTTAGGATCATTTCCATCTTGATTATCTTTTTCTTTCTTTCCTTTTTGTTACAAACACATCTACTTCATTATTTCTGCTCTTATCTACTACATCAAAAGAATTCATAGGTGCTTTTCCTTTATCATTATCTCCTTGTACCAGATGTTAGAAGCTCTATCTGGATAATCATACTTATAATGACCCTTTTTATAACAATCATAACATACAACTTAAGATCATATTTCTTTTTGGACCTCTATCTCCTCCCTGAGAACTAAATTCTTTTCCTTGAAGAAGATTAATAGTTAACTGACCCATCTTTTTTAGCAGATCTTCATACTTAGTAGATGTACTAGGAGAAATATTTGTGCTCACCGGGAGTGGTTGTGGATTCTGGACCAAAGGTGCTGGTGTAGGCTCTACTTTAGCAACAATTTCTTTGGCCTCCTCTTCCATGCTTTCTTCTTGCCTTCTTGCAATCTCCTTTTCTTGTTCAATGGTAGCTAGGCGGTCATACTTCACTCGTTGTCTGATCTCTGGCTTCATCCCAAGAATGAAGTGCTTACAGAGGAGATTATCCATGCACTATTCATCAACCCATACGCTAATCCATCCTTCTGGATCTGGGCATCGAGCTTCCTCCTTAGCTCTAGAACATGAGCATGATAATCCCTTATCTTCTCCTTCTCTCCTTGGGATAGCTTTGTGATCTCGATCATGAGATCAACATATTTCTGTTGTTCACCAAATTCTTCAAGAAAAATTTCAGTTAATAAATCCCATGAATTTTTCACATTATCACCTAGTGTTTTAAACCACCTAAGTGCTGAACCATCCGAAAAGGTAGGAAAAAATTCAGTCCATTGTTCCCTTCTTATGAGGCCATTACAAATACAAGATCGTTTAAACTCTTGAATGAAAGAAGAAGCATCTTCATTAGATTGAGCTGAAAAAACAAGAATCTTTCCCATTTTCAAAAGTAACCACCGTGAAATACCAACCTCACAAGTACAATCAACAAGACTTATATGTGTACAAAATAATTGGAATCACTATACTAGAAAGTAGACTTTACCACCTTAAACTATAGTAAAACTAGAAATGACCACGCTAAAACTAACTTTATTGTGGTAAAAATTGACTTACTGCGGTAAAAACTGACTTTATTGTGGTAAACACTATTCACGGTAAAAAGTGAAGTTACTGCCAGTAAAATACTGACTTCACTGTGGTAAACACTAGTCACAGTACAAAAGTGAAGTTACTGCGGTAAAATACTATTCTGTGGTAAAAAGTGGACTTTACTGCATGGTAAAATACTATTCATGGCAAAAATGTGACTTTACCATGGTAACTACTATGCACAGTAAAAACAAGGTTACCCTCTAATTGATTTTCTGACTAAGTGGGAATATCTCTCCAAAAAATCCACCAACGAGGAATGGTCCCGGCAACGGAACAAAAATGTCATCACCAATCTGGCACTATGATAATTCTTCACCGGGAACTCCTCGTGCTAGGATTATTTACTAATGCACAACTCTTTAGTTTGGTGGATGTAATCTGGAAACAAAACAACAAACATAACACCAGAATACCATCGACTATGATAAGACAGGAATGATAACAAATCTGAAATATCAAAATAAATTATAATATTAACATGAAACTGTTACAATCTCACCCATGAGGTACTTCAAGTGTTATTGACTTCACTTGCCTTTCAAACAAGAACTATGGGAGAAACTTTACAATTACACCCTCTTAATGGCTTCTTCAAACACACCTTTAAACTGATGGCTTCCTTCGCACACTTCCTACAATATTTCTCACTACTTCTCTCTCTATGCTAAATTGAGGGGGGTGGCCTCTCTATTTATAGAAATTCCAGGCTTATCCATCTTATCTCTAAGATAGGATAAGAAATCCACTTCTGACGAATCATATTCCATACCTTAACTCTTATCTGTACATGTAAGCTTATCTGTCTAATATAAGATAAACCTTATCATTTTACATGGGTTCCACATTTTTAAACTTTTCCACAAATAAAATACACAAAAATATTTATGACCTCACTCCTTGTCCTTATTACCAATATAATATTTCTAATTCCTAATCATGTAGACCCTACTTCTCTACTTATCCCAACTTTGACGTTTTAACATTACCGGACCACTTACGACAAATATTTACTTTGTACAAAATTCCTATTATACTTTGACTGTTACCATACTCCACATTATTGGCGGCGTCGTACTGGCAGTGCCCGTTATCTTATATCGATTGCACTACTACTAATTATACTTAACAACATCCTATTCCTAATACATACATTAATGAAATAGAAATTACGGAGGAAAATTTTATTGTCAACAGACCCAGTAGTTGTCATCCATTCTTTCGAGGGGCATTCAAGACTTTTAGGATCCTCAAGGTGGTGATGAATCTGGTGGAGGTGAGGGTGCCCGATCGTTCAGTGATGGTAGAAAATGCTAGTGGCCATTAGGCTCAGTAATATTCTTAGATATTTCAAGTAGTTACTAGATTAGTGACTCATCGTGTATCTTAGATTGCATACTTTGATCCTGTCATATAACTCATTTTGTAGTAATCACTATCTTTACATATATAGATCGTATTCAGACTCTTTGCAATGATGTATAATTGGATAAAATTCATTTCTTATATGACCTGATGTGGAGCCTGATTCCTGCACTCATTTGGTTTATATGTGTTTATTATGTTGTATGTGTTGATATATGTTTTTTAAAAGTGTTTCTTTACCGCTATGCTCCATTACTGAGTTTTTTTGATATGGATAACATATGAGACCGCTATGATAATAATTGTCTAATATGTGATTTGCTATGATGATAGTAAACGATGCGTATAGCTTAGCACCCCTATGGCTAATTCTCAAATGTTATAATCACTATTGTGTTCTATCTTTTCGAAGTAAGAGAAAAAACTAGAATGATTGTAATTGTATCGAAATGGCTTGGACTACATACGTGATGTGTATAGCCCCAATATGAAATGCACTTGCACTATTTAACTCTTATAAGATATATGTTTGTAATCACAAGATCCATATCACTACACCTTTAGAGTAAGTGATATTTTATGGGATCTTGATAAAGGGATGAAATGATTACAATGTATAATTCCTAGGACATGGGAGGGGTATTGACATATATAGGTTATAATGACTGGTAAGAGGGTTCTCCTTATTCAATGAAATAACATAGAGTCCATTTTGCAGCTATACACATTTTGATAATTTGACGTAAATAAGCGATCGAATAAGGGAAGTTGATATATCTTGACCAGAAACTGATCGATGTAACAAATACTTCCTAAGATGTTTTTTGACTAATCTTTACAACTTATAAGGATGCTATCGATGTGGGAAGCCTTATTTAAATAGGTAGTCAAAACTTCATGGGAGTGTTCTACAATTTCATGACATGTGTTATCGTTATACAGATAGCTATTTATATTATGAGGGATCGTTGTCTCATATATGTTTACCGGAAATAGCTTATAACCTTTTAGGGATAAGTCTACGTTAATTTCTGAATAATTTTTTTAATTATATTTTTTATAGTTGACCTATCGAGGGATCAATCCATTATACTTGAATTTTGATAAAGTAGCATCCTTAAGAATTATTTTTGACTTTATTTTAAGCTAAGGGATATAACAATATCTAGGTCTATTTTGATAAGAAGGGATAAGATGTGTGCATGACCTACACATACATGCTCCATTTTACATGTCTGTTAGCTGCTACAAGGTCTAGATGGGCATAATGATTATGGGGTTACTAACTAAGGAGGAACTTATCAAGCTGAAAGATGTGATGAATAAATACATTCGTTCTCATCTTCAAGGTATTGTAAGGAAAATAATGGAAAGCCCACATTCTTTCAAATCTTACAGGAGTGAGAAAATTCAGTAATTGATGGCATGAGAGATATTCCCCCAGATATATATAGGAGCCTTAGATTTCAATGTCTATCATAGATTACCCGAATTCTATTGTAAGTTCATGAGTGATTCCTATCCCACACTTGTTTATACTAAGAGAAGACTTCTGACGTGGAATAAAATCTGAGAAAGATCTTGGTGGACATAACCCACATTGGGTGAACCACATTAAATCTTAGGGTCTTGTCTTATTCCGATACATTGCATATACGGCATGTTCGTTATATTTCTATAAGTACATATTTGCTAAGCATAGTTGTCCTACTACTATGATTTGAGGCCAATTGTTTATGCATATTTATTCAAGTACTTATTTTGGCCTGTGAGTTGAGGAATCTGTACCAATATGATAGAGATACTCTATATGTAGATTAGCCATTGATTGATGAGAAGTTAAAATATTAACTATGAGGGTGCACACAACTTCTTGAAGGATAGACAGGGGTTGTGAAAAATTAGTGCAAATAGTTAATTCTTTGTAGTAAAATAATTTGTTTGACAATAAACAACAAAAATAACCTATACAATCTACATAATTGTTATGTACCTCTTTTTTGCAAATATGACAACCATCTCGTTATCCATTTCTTACACTACTTAATCGCGATTACAATAAAGCTACTAAAAATTCCTCAAATTTATGGACATATTTCAAGCAAATAAAGCATGCAAAAACTAGAGATTTTATATAAATTTGGAAATTTCTTAAAAATAGAAACCTAATTTTCGGACTTTTTTCAACTGAAATGATTAAAAATAAATAAAAACTAAAGCTACTAACTGACATGCAAAAATAAAACTATCATTTTCCTAAAAATCGATTCTCCTTTTAAAAATTAATTAAGAATTACTTAATCAATATGACAGAGGACTCTTCATTTTAGACTCAGTCTCTACCCATACCCTTTGGAAATACTTACCAATGGCATGATATTCTATCAATCTATGTATTCCTTTAGAAATAATGTTTGTCAAACTGCAATGGGAGAGTCTTCATACCTCTCTATTTCATTCCCTTAGTATTATCTTTGGTAGAGATTAGGATATGTATGGAGGGATGACACAAATATATATTTTTCGGTCCTAATTGTTTAAGAGGTTCTTGTACAAATGCCTTTTTCATTGGCCTACCCCATCTGTATTATTTTTTTAAGCAATGTTTGGGATCATGAGATCATGATAAATGTCAAAATCTAGTTTCTCTAAAATAATCGTCCACACCTAATCAAATATTCAACTCAAAAAATCTAAGCAATGCTTAACCTTTGGTACGACTACTATAGAAAAGTACTTCCAGTATCTAAATACAAAGAATTACACTATGTTTGAAATGTGGCCTAACTTTTGAGTTGGAACAAGGGTGAAAAGATTACTCTGTAATACGTACTCCTCTGACCACATGTACGGATACTTCAGTCGTATCCCTTATCAACAATGCCAGATGATTGCGATCATACTGCAATAGTTTTAGAGCCTTTGGCTTTGTGCATGTTCTTGAAAGAGTGAAGAGGTTTAAACTGAAGGTTTGATGTGATTACAATGGTAATTGTTATGAAATAGAGATATTATGTTTGATGAAAATTCTCAATGATTCCCATGATTCAAATTTAAAATCAATGTCTTGCTAATGGCTCTAATGAACATCATAAGACAATGTATACACTACTGTGCACAAGTGACTAAATTTATGCTACCTAATCATGTCTAAATTTTGGGTGATATAAGATGTTATTTCAAAAAAATGAACAATAGGATTCATTTGGGCTTCACTAGCTGAAATTTGACATACATATGATTTAGTTATCATCTTATGGAATTTTAAGGAATATGCCATCTAAAGTTATAGCAATACTATTGATATCGAGTAATATTTCTCAATCCAACCCATATCGAGATATCTATATGGTGTTTATAGAGGGAGCACACAAGATTTTGTGAAGGTTCTGATTCATAAAATTACCTGTTGACAATTTTTGTAACTTTGGAAAATTGCAACTTCAAACTTTGTTTCAGATGGAAAGGATTGATGAAAAAACATAACTAAGGGAGAGAAGATAATTGAAATGTCACTTTACTAGTTTTAGAATGCCTATTTTATCTTAGCATGTCCTTTCATCATATCTTTGTCATGATCCTACACCATATCCCTCCAAAAAAGGTGTGCAGGACCTTGACTCACAATGGGAAGGATTAAAAAAGAAGAAGA
>CM034154.1:631675178-631852326 GCA_019776745.2 Taxus chinensis | reverse complement strand
TTTATATCTCACCTAGAACTCTGATAAG
Organism: Taxus chinensis; assembly: GCA_019776745.2. Lineage (NCBI taxonomy): Eukaryota > Viridiplantae > Streptophyta > Pinopsida > Cupressales > Taxaceae > Taxus > Taxus chinensis. Next base: position 631,852,298 of record CM034154.1, on the reverse strand, counting down.
CTCGTACTATAAATATAATTATTGAAACAATCAAGGGTCTCCTAAATCGATCGAAATAAGCTTCACATCAATTGGATAAGTCACTATTATATGGTTGAAGAACTCTACTGGTTCAAATAATCTAGCTTGCTCCATTTCCAAGTGGGAAAATCTCATAGAGACATGCCTTACCAAGATAAAGGTCAGTTCAAGAATTGTAGAAGTGTTGTAAGAAACAAAAGGTCTAGGTCACATAGCTGAATTACACCACATTATACTACTATCATGTTGAGTAACTTGTATTTTGTACTATACAGTTATGTCACTATCTTTATGTCAAGTGACATGACTGAACCCCTAGTGGTTTGGATTATATTATACTCATGCTTGCACAAGAACCTATGAAAACCTCATAAGGCTTGATATCATAGGAGTAAATGTAGTGTAGTATTTATATTAGTTTAGTGGATCAAGTTGACTACCATTACAAGTCCAACATCAACACACACATTATTATTCCTTTTGGTTTATTGATGCTTTAATGAATAGTACTATAGATTTTTAAGGTTTGCAATTTGATGTAGGTGATTACAAGTCATCATGAAGTTGTGTGAGAAGGATCAACATACAACAAAGGACATTTCTAGGAAAGTGAAGTACTCGGTCAGATTTAGAATTTAAAATCTAATTTAAAAAAAGGAAAATCATCCTGAACACCGTACTCTTATTTTAAAACATTTTGTTTTCTGGTATTTGATGTCCTCACAACTGCATATTTTAATATTTGTTTCATTTTTGTAAGAGTATCGTCTAGATTACTCCAAGATTAGTTAATGTTACAAAAAAATAACACCTCATATGTTCTATCATTGTTTAATGGAATAATTACTATACTAATTATATTTAGAGCCTGATTTTAATAATTTATTAATCATGCCAAGATGTGTAACCTAAAAATTCCTTCATTGTCACACCATGGTAGTTAAGGTACATATGCTCAACTGATATTAAGTTATGCATAGTCTTGTTTATGTCCATGTTTTTTCTAAGTTGTTATATATATCGACCTCAAGTAATAGAAGGTTACAAGTCAAATACATAGCGTAACAAATTGGTAAAGATAAGATATGTGTAGTGAGACTAGTTGAGAGCATTAGAAAATAAATAATAAATATGGGGTTGTTAAGAATGGCCCTAAAAATATTATGGACCTTCCTGGGGAATTTTCCTATCCTAGTTAATCTTGGCACCATATTCAAAAAAATTGTACAACATATAAGTAAAATGAATCCAAAATAAAAATTTTAAGTGAATGTGTTTAACTCAGCGTGTTTTGCTCAATGATTATGTTATACACTAATGTTTTGTATCAAACACTTGTACAAATTTTTTTTGTAGGAAATTATTAATAAAGCTATAATTTTGATTTTGTAGGTGTTATGAATTTTTTTGTGTAAGGATTTATAAAATTCACTTCTACCATTTTGATCAATAAGTTCTAAGTTAAGATTGATTGATTGCTTTAGAGAGATATAAATTTCTCAATTAAAATTTAATTTACAAATACATGCCCAACCTATTTCAAAATGTATTAAACATACTCCCAAGATTGCATTGATTACTTTCCTCCCTTAGAAATTATTCTTCCATTTATCTTCTTAGAAAATGAAAAATATATAAAACTATTTATAAGTATGGAATTGAAGAACAAAATTGTAATCATAGTTATTGTATGTTTATGTACTCAAGAGTATGAGTATGAGGATTAAAGATGGTATAGGTACACATCAATGAAGTTTTAATTGAACGGAAACGTGAAGTAGCTCCAAGAAACAAAAAATATTAATCACCAAGAAATTATGCATGCAAGAAAAGTGTCTAATCATACTCATAAATTAAAAAATAAGTACAAATAGGAGTGTTGTGTAGCACCCATGCATGGAATCATCATATCTCCACAAGGGAGAAAGGATTTATAATTAAGAAACAGAATGTAACTTTTGTATGACATATGATAGACACTGACACACACAAACACATATGGAAGAATCTATGCCATAATTTTTCGTGCGACATATAACTCCTAACGACAATGTAGGAGCCTATGAATCACCTAAGGTGAGATGAATAAACATGTGTGAGGGAAAATAACCTAATAAATAAATAAATTTAAATGAAACCCCTCAAACCAATAGTTTCCATAACATGTAGATCACTAAGTAATAATTTACAAAATAACCCTTGATTAATGCACCATTTGTCATAGAAAACTACTTTTTAAAATTAAAAAAGATATGGATTTATCATAATAATACTTCAAAACCCAAAAATAAAATCTAATTGACTGTTGAAATATGTAGTTTTATTCTTTTTGTATGGCATTTTTTGGCTCCTAGAACATTTTCAACCAAAAAAAACAATCAATCCTCCACCTTATAGAACCCAAAATGTATTTCCTTTCACATCCATTTTTCGAAAATATGATGAACATCAATACTGAAGTGTAGAAAATTAAATAATGATAAACATAGACATCAAGCTAAGCTAGCTCAATCAAACATGAACATCTTGGCTAGAGGTAAAAGACATCGCAACAAAAAAATTCAAAATTAATTTCACAAGTCACATTTTACGACCATTCAATATGAATATGGAACTCAACAATACTAAATTGCATCAAAACACATATAACCTTCGAAAGAGATAGAAAACATAAAAGTGAAAAATCAAAATTCTTTTCAAAATATATCACAAACCCAAAAGAAACCATATTTTAGAAATTTTTTTACATTATTGTCTTTGAAAAGCAATAGAAATCTTGCACTATTCAAAAGACTTTTTTTACAATTCAACAAAAACTTGTCAGAAAAAATATTTTAGAAACAAGTTTCCATATCCATAGTTACAAAACAATGGAAATCCCTCATCATTTACTTAGCAATATGCATTTTTTTTACACCCATTTCATAGGAAGAATGGCTCATGACAACATCAGACTTACACCAATTGATGCAACATCAACCACAACATGCACACCCTTTTACTAGCTATCACCAACCCAGAATAAATATTATATTAGAAATTGTTTTGAATAAGAGTGTCTCCAAAATTTGAATCAAGGTCTTGGTCTATTGGTGAATTACAAGTAGTTTGTAATCATCAACCCAAGTTCCCTTCCCATTGAGGCCATTGGACACTTTCAATTAGTAGCCATGGAGACACCTCGAGGTAGGGGTCAAAATTCTCCATGTGAACCAAGTGGAACAAAGTGGGGCGCTACGGATGTGGATCTCTTGGCGGACATTAAAGACCTAAGCCCACCTCCATCTCCCACTTAGAGAAAGTGCTCATCCAAAACCACCACTCTAGTTCATAGCTCTGGTATAAAAAAAAAGTGTTTACCATCTAAAGTTTTCCGTCATAAAACCATTTAGCATTAATAAAAAAAATAAGATTGTCTCCAAAATAATAGAAATTCAAATACACTAGTACAAAACACAACACTTTCCTTTTTTCATATAGCAACATGTATTTTTCAAATAAAAAATGTCCGAAACTATAACTAGAGCCTACTAGTGAAATTACAAACATGTATATTCTTTCATATCCATTTTACAGAAAAAAAATCACATATGCCAATGTTGAAGTATAACAAAAAAAAATTAAAATCACACCTAAGCAATATAAAACAAAGTATTTTTCATATTCACTCTTTAGAGGAAAAATGAAGAAGGGAAAAAAACACCACAAATTTTATACCAAACTTTCACCTGTTTAAAACAACAAAATACTAAAAACATGCAAATACACTGAAGCACCGATATCTAATACTGAGGTTGTACAAATGAATACAACACATCATGGTACCACCGTCCTAACGAAAGCAATGAGATCAAACTCATTTTCATTAAAATCATACATGCTCGGTTAATTCTTATAAATAAATGCCCACACAAACTCCATTGTTGTCTTAGCATATCCATCATCTCGACTCTCCCAATAAAAACTTTCTACACTGTTTATTGGACGATATGGTAGCATTCAACACAGACACCTTAGAAAGGCCAACACCATTGTAATACAAACGCAAAACATGAAAACATTTACCGGCACTCCATACAACCTTAATCAGAGTTGTATAAAACTTTGTATGAAACTCTCAATTATAAATAAATAAATTCCTTTCTTATGTCACAGTCATTTAACATTGCATGTTACAAAAAGAAAAATTTGTGTCCACGACAACCCAACAAAAAATCTCACATTTGTTATTTGTAAGGATTTTAAATTTTTTTTTTTAATCTAATAGAAAGTAGGGCTCGCTTGGCTAAGAAAATAACACTCGTCTAATCACCATTAAGACAAATTACTTTTTTGAAAATAAAGAAAAATATATTTACCAAAATTATAATATGAATCGTAATGTGAACCATACAGATGAAATCTGATTGGGTGCTCAAAAAAGCAAGGAATTATTGTCCGCCAGTTTATCATACCCAAGTAAACATATACAATATCTAAAACAAAAAGTCCTGATATTGCAAATAATCAGTCCCAATCATATCAAAATTTATTCACGGCTTAAGTCTTTGAAATGGCTGTAAATTTCAAAACAGAACTTTATATAATTAAATTTTCTTTACATAAATACAAATAAATTGTATATTTTCTCAGAAAGGATCATTTAAAAGAAAATACCGTTTTCTAAAGTTTCAACGTGTAATTGTCTATGGCTGCCTATTTTTTCTAACCCATAATATAGGTCAAAAATTCAAAAAAAAACGGCGCACCACCTGTCAATTTCCAGCCAGACCTCATTGCACAAGTATGAACATGGGAAAAATGATTTGACACGCACGTTAAATTGAATCTCAAGGTCCTGTGTGACCTTTTTAAAAATGGTAGTAAAACCACGTGCAACGTCATTCCGTTCTACCGACTCTACCCGTGATAATATCTAAACCTTGAGCAACTTTATTCATACTATAAAGCAATAAAATATAAATGACAAAGATTTCTTGCAAAAAAACTCACCCACAAGTCAGTTTTGGCTTTGTTGTCCCGAGTCCCGACTCCCTGCTGCTGAAAACAATTCTTTGAAAATATGTGTCGAGTTGTCTCAAGGAAATCCGAAGGAATTATTATCACAAACGAAGGACTATGCAATGGAAGGGTTTTATTCGTTTAGATTAAAAAATTTAAAATTTACACAATGTGTTTTGGAGCTATTTTATGAAAACATGGAAGTTTTTTGTGAAGACGTTTTGCTGTTTTTTTCCTCCCAGTCTTCCTTGGATTCCAACAGTACCATCATTAACGACTGCATGTCCGAGTTCCTGAAACACTTTAGTTCGGTTACACAATCAACGTGTTGCTGTTGCTGCTTGTCACTGTATATTTTTGCCACTCCTCGATCAACATCGTTTGTTCTCTTTAAATGACAAATTTGTTCCATCGCTCGGCCTTGCCATAAATTCTTTGAATCTGAAATTATCGCTCGGAGATAAGAGCATATCATACTCCCAACAAGACAGATTCTCTTTCAGCACTTGGAACGTACCTACCGCCTTCTTTAAAGAATGCTGTGATTGAAGGAATAGGCCATCATCTAAATTGAGCTCATCAATATTTTCAATTGACTGGGAAATGTTCTTACTTATCGCTGGATCTACGATGTCGCACCAAGGATTTGAAGCATTCACTGTTTCTCGAACATCACGACCGTCTTCATATAATCCGCGTGTTTTTGCTGTTCTCACTGCTACACGACTCGATTTGAGTAATGCACCGCGTTTCGATTTTGTATTTGGAGTTTGGGGTTGGGGAAGAATTTCCTTGTCTGCCACTCTGTTTTTGCTCATATGAGTGTTTCAGTAATTCCTTATTTCATTGTCTGTTCGCCCCGGCAGTCTTCCTTCAATTACTGACCTCCTGCATGTAACAATTAATGGCACCATTATAGCTATTAAGCTTGTTCCAACATTGTAACTAATAAAACCATTTTGGAAAGCTCTTACCAAAGGTCGAGTCTAGAGAAGGAATGGGTACCTATTGCCAAGGAGTTTATGGATTCTAATTATGAGCTGCTCTTCCAACCAACCCAATCTACAACTCTTCCCACACTGCTTCAGGCCTGACTAACACCACATTACCGACAGTGTGAGTGATTAATAGACGTGCCCATTCTCACCCGAAAGTGCATACGCACGGGCTTGATGTAGAAAATCTGCAGTCTTATACAACAAACAACATAAATGAAATAAACAGAATACTTAAATAGCTTGCATAAACATATGAATATTCAAACCAGCACTGCTGTGCATAATCTCCATTAATAAAAGCTTCATCATACTCAGAGCTTCAGCTCTTTACAATTGTGCATGCAGCTGTGTGCTTTCAATACACATCCTTCCTTGCTTGTGCAGATTTCACACCTTTGTGTGTGCATACAAAGCAATTACAATTGCTGTTATTTAAATAGAATAACTCACCCACTAACAGCTCTTCAACTGAGCATTCTAAATTTAAACTCATGCTTTAAAACAGTTGCATGCTATGCATGATTTAAAACAGATTTATTTGAATTAAATCTAATGATAAAAATAAGATAAAGCTAACTTAACTAAAGCAAACTAAAGCAAGACTAAAGCTAAAATTAGCTTTCCTAAAAAAGCTATAGTTGGAATTAAATATGCATCACATGCATATTTCCAACACTCCCCCTTAATTTCAAACTGTAGCTTTCACTCTTCTAGAGTTGTGTTTGCTTTTTCAGATCTGCCATGTGCAGGATCACATACTCCCAAACAATCTCTCAAATATTCAAAAACTTCTTTTGCTAAAGCTTTTGTAAAAATGTCTGCAAACTAATCTTCAGATCTACAAAATTCAAGATGAATTTCCTTGTTGTTTACCAGCTCCCTGATGAAATGATACCTCGTATCAATATGCTTGCTCCTCTTATGAAAAACATGATTTTTGGACAACGCTATGGCTGAGTTGTTGTCACAAAAAATCTGTGTAGCTTCCACTTGTTTCTGTTGTAAATCTGTCAACACTCTTCTCATCTAAACAGCTTGACATGCTGCTCATGTTGCTGCTACATACTCTGCTTCTGCTGAAGATAACGTGACAATGGGTTGCTTCTTTGATGCCCATGAAACCACTCCTGTTCCAAAGTGAAAAGTATAGCCGGATGTACTTTTCCAATCATCTATACTTCCAGCATTGTCACTATCTGTAAAACCAATGAGTTTGAACTCATCTGAACTTGAATAAAGAATTCCATAATTTCTTGTTCCACGTACATACCTCAAAATTCTTTTTCCAGCTTGCCAATGTGAATCTTTTGGAGATTCCATGAACCTTGATATGAGGCTTACACCATACATGATATCAGGCCTTGTGGCCGTCAAATACATAAGACTTCCAACCAACTTTTTAAACAATGTTGGATCCACAAATGTTCCTTCATCCTCTTTGCTCAACTTCAAACCTACTGCAACTGGTGTTGGTACTGGCTTACAATTCAACATGTTAAACCTTTTCAAAACGTCACTTGCATACTTTGCTTGTGAGATAAAAACTTCACCTTCTGATTGTTGAACTTCAATACCCAAAAAGTAATGCATAAGACCAAGATCTGTCATCTCAAACTCCTTCTTCATGGCTGATTTGAATGACTCTGTAGATAGATTTCCAGTAATGATCAAATCATCTACATATAAACAAACAATTAAAATTTTACCTTGCTCATTTATCTTGGTGTATAAGGTAGGCTCACTGCTGCTCCTACTGAAACCATTCTCAATCAAATACGAATCTATTTTGCTGTACCAAGCTCTAGGTGCTTGCTTGAGACCATAGAGTGCTTTCTTCAATCTGTATACTTTTCCTTCATGACCTTCAATCTCATAACCTTCTGGCTGATTTACATAAACTTCCTCTTTAAGGAATCCATTTAAGAATGCTGATTTAACATCCATCTGATAAATAGGCCATTTGTGTTGAGCTGAAATTGCTAAAACCATTCTTACTGTATCCAAACGTGCTACTGGTGCAAATGTTTCGTTGTAGTCAACTCCATATTGCTGCGTAAAACCTCTTGCAACCAGCCTTGCTTTGTGCTTTTGTACTTTTTCCATCAGCATTGTATTTTGTCTTGTAGACCCACTTGACTCCTATCACGTCCTTTCCTTTTGGAAGATCCATTAGCTCCCATGTCTGATTCTTCTCTATAGCATCAATCTCATCATCCATGGCTTTTTCCCAAACTTCATTCTTTATAGCCTCTTCGTAATATACTGGATCTGCAGCTTGAGAAAATAATGCAAAAACTGAAAATGAATTAGTTGTATCAACATTATAAATCTCACTTAGACTTCTTGTTTTCCGCTGCACAGGAGTATTCGATGCAGGACTACTTTCTGCTAATGGAGTAGCTTCTGGTGTTCCCTGTGGTGTCTCTTGCATGACTGAAGATGGCTGAAATATTGGTGACCTCCTGACTGTAGATGGAGGTGTAGCTTGTGCTACAACTTGTGGTGCATGTCCAAGATTTGTAGATACAGTAGCTTGTTGCTCTAAAGTTTCATCTGTCATATCATCATGTGGAATAGATGTTGCTATACTCACTATTTTCTCTATACTTCCATCCCATGCTTCATTCTCAATAAACTGTACATCCCTGCTGATCACAACCTTTCCAGTGACTGGATTGTACAACTTGTATGCTTTTGTATTCTCTGAATACCCAACAAAAATACATTTTTCTCCTTTGTTGTCTAACTTCTTCCTTAGTTCATAGGTACATGTGCATATGCTACACAACCAAAAACTCTGAAATGTGAAACACTGTGTTTCCTATTAGTCCATGCTTGTTGAGGAACCATGTTCCTAACAAGTTTCGTTGGACACCTGTTCAAAATATAAACAGAAGTTGCTACTGCTTCTGCCCAATACTCATTTGGAAGATGTTTTGCCTTCAACATGCTTCTCGCCATCTCCATGACGGTTCTATTTTTCCTCTCTGCCACACCATTCTGTTGTGGTGTATACCTGGTAGTAAACTGCTTGTGTATACCATGATATCTGCAAAAATTCATAAACTCATTAGAAACATACTCACCTCCTCTGTCCGTTCTGAGAACTTTGATGTAGTATCCACTTTGCTTCTCCACTAATGCCTTGAACTGCTGAAATGTATCAAAGGCATTTGATTTATTTCTCAGGAAATAAACCCATGTCTTCCTTGTGTAATCATCAATGAATGTCATAAAATAAATACAACCTCCAATAGAAGTTGTCTGCATAGGTCCACATAAATCTGAATGTACAATCTCAAGTGGTGCACTTGCTCTTGCTATTTTGCCAACTGGAAATGAATCTCTGTGTTGCTTTCCCAAAATACAACCTTCACATACCCTTTCAGGTTTCTGAATCAATGGCAAACCTTTAACCATATTTTTTCTATATAATAAATTCAAACCTCCAAAATTCAAATGTCCATACCTTAGATGCCAAAGCCATGTTTCATCCTTCATAACTTAATGAAAAGCTGATTGTGTTCCTTCAGCGCAGACTTGATTTTCATTGGCGCAGGAATCATCTGTCTGAGTGCAGGACTCAACAAAAGACTGATTTGGCTTAACGCATGACTTTGCTGCAAACAGATCTGATTTCTTCTTCTTTCCAGGTTTCAAAATCAATGGAAACATCCTATTGCTGCTCATCTTCACTTTTGCAATCAACTGAGTGCTAGGAGCTTTGTCCACAATCACGCACTCATTGTCTTCCATATAGACTCGGTATCCTTTCTGTACCAGTTGTCCAATACTCATAAGGTTATGTTTCAAACCTGCAACATAGTAAACATCTTGCATACTTGTTTGCTCCCCCTGTCTTGTTAGAATACTAACCGTGCCTTTTCCTTTCACAGACACAATATTGTTATTTCCAAGAGTTACATCACTCTTAACTGAATCATCCAAACTAGAAAACAAATCTAGATTACCTGTCATGTGATTACTGCAACCTGAATCTAAATACCATACATCACATGGACTCTCTTTTGACAAATTACATTCAATAGGGGATAAAGAAGGTATTGCTTCAGCAATCCTTGTGCATGCAATAAACATAGGTTTAGAAATAGAACTTCCAACCTGATTTTGATTTTGTCTCTCTTGATCATATTGCTTTTTCTTGCAATCATAAGCATAGTGCCCATACTTCTTGCAATAATGACACTGAACATGAAACTTATCTTGTCTCTGACCATAACTCTGTTCTTGATTATGTCCTCTTCCACTTGAGTATGATGAACTGCTGCCACGTCCTCTGCATGGACTTCTTCCTCTGCCTCTTGGGCTGAAACTTCCTCTTCTTTTGCCACGACTACCTGCTGTCTGAGATGCAAAACCCTGATCTACACTTGCATGTGATCTATTCATCCTCTGGTCATGATTGATTAGTGATGCATGCAACTCATCAATAGAAAACTGACTCAGATCCTTAGTTTCTTCAATAGCAACAACTAAAGGATCAAATTTCGTAGGCAAACTTCTAAGCAATTTTTCAATAATCCTTCTGTCCTCAAGAGTCTCACCATGAGATTTGATTTGATTGACTAAGCCAACTACATAAGTAAAAAATGATTCTACAGAATCTGAATCTTTCATTGCTAAATTCTCAAAATCTCTACGAAGTAACTGTAGCTTGGCAGTTTTTACTTTTTCCTTACCTTGATATGCAACTTGTAAAGTATCCCATGCAGTCTTTGCTTGACTAGCTGCTGCCACTCTTGGAAGAATGCTTTCATGCATCGCCTGATGAATATAGAAAAGAGCTTTGCCATCCTTCTTTCGTAACTCCTTCAAAGTATCTTTCTCTGCTTGAGAAAGTGCAGTATACGCTGCTGCATTTGCGGGCTCTGTGTACCCATCTTCAACGATCTCCCACACGTCTTGAGATCTGAATAGCGCCTTCATGGTCAACGACCAGTATTCGTAATTCTTTCCATTAAATTGCGGTGTCTGCATACCGGATGTAGAAGCCATAGCTTGCTACCAATTTAATAAGTTGCTGGAATAACCTTGCTCTGATACCAATTTGTAGAAAATCTGCAATCTTATACAACAAACAACATAAAAGAAATAAACAGAATACTTAAATAGCTTGCATAAACATATGAATATTCAAACCAGCACTGCTGTGCATAATCTCCATTAATAAAAGCTTCATCATACTCAGAGCTTCAGCTCTTTACAATTGTGCATGCAGCTGTGTGCTTTCAATACACATCCTTCCTTGCTTGTGCAGATTTCACACCTTTGTGTGTGCATACAAAGCAATTACAATTGCTATTATTTAAATAGAATAACTCACCCACTAACAGCTCTTCAACTGAGCATTCTAAATTTAAACTCATGCTTTAAAACAGTTGCATGCTATGCATGATTTAAAACAGATTTATTTGAATTAAATCTAATGATAAAAATAAGATAAAGCTAACTTAACTCAAGCAAACTAAAGCAAGACTAAAGCTAAAATTAGCTTTCCTAAAAAAGCTATAGTTGGAATTAAATATGCATCACATGCATATTTCCAACACTTGACCACTCAAACATACCTTTCATAAAAAGCTAAGCCAGCCCAAGCGAGTGCTTGGCAGTTAAGGTTATGTCTGAAAAAATAGCATCACATAACTCATTGATTTACCTGCGTTTTTGGGAAGAGCTCTCCACCGACACTCGCCATGAATTGAGATGTATTTGCTCAAAATCAGATCATCCTCGGCAGTCTAAGCTCCCCGCTTGAGGCCTGAATCTTCTGTTGCGCAGCAAGGAGACCAGCCCATTTTGATCCAGTGACTAAAGAATTGAGAACAGAACTCAATGGATATGTGAATTATTAGTTTCTGTATTTATCAGCTGTGGGTTTGCATTGCAATAGCTTTTCCTATTTAATTTTACAGTGGGAAGTAATCAGAATGCAGCATTCATTACTATATTATCGAATCCAGAGGTAAATACTGTAGAGAAAACTGACTGGAGCCTACACATTTGAGGGTAAGGCAAATTTGTGTTCACAAACTTCCCACGAGCTCGACGTTTAACACCTTATCTTACTTTCTTCTTTCTCCAAACAGATAGAATATTTTTTATCGAAACAAACAAATATAAATTTCCTTGTTGAAGTTTGACACATCATTATGCGAAAAACATTAAAAGTGAAAATAAAAGATAAAACGTGTCAATTGTCAATGTAGTTGGAAATAATTTAATGGTCTGTAAAATTCTGAATCTCCATAATATCAACAGTGTGATGTTTTTTGGGTAGAAATAAATCATTAACACAAGTGACAAACTAGACTACCACAGTGGTCAGAGTAGGACTGTTACAAGTTAGAACCCCCCTCAGCCGGTACAAGGTGGCAGACATGACAGTGCTACTGCTACGCTGTTTGAACCCCCGGCAGGCATTTTCTCATCGCTTAGTGATTGACATAGGCATGTTCCGGCCTCCGCGGGAAGACTAGTTACGTTGAATAACGTTGAATACAGGGAGTTTAATAAGGTTGAATTATTGTACGACATATCTCACTTGCTCGCTTTTATGAGATGTAGACCTTAGTGGACAATAAAGGTTAAGAATTATTGTATGACATAGGTATATCAACTAGCAATCGCACGAGAGGTGTGTGATGTTAACGCCGAAAGCGGAATATTGGCAAGAAAGGAAATTGAGAAGGGAAACAAAAAATTTGATTGCAGAAGAAGTGGAGTAATTTGAAAGGGAAGAGTCATTGGGGACGAAGGGGGGAGTGTTAAGGACAGGGAATGAAGTTTGGATTTCTCTTATATGCTTGACTGCAGAAGAGGTGTTGTGGACATATTTTGCAGGGAAGATAAGGGGAGAACTCTCCCTCTAGAATTTGGTGGAATTGGAACACGAGAAGGATTGTTGGAAACCCATTGGACCATGTCGTCGCCGTTAGTGTCATTGTCCAAATAGGTCGATGAACAGTCGCAACACAAAGAACCCACGGTGGCCTCCACATTTGCAACAAAACCCTTGACCGAAGAATTCAAGAAAAATAATCTCAAGCACGCAAATGTAAAAAAATGATTTTTTTCTTAGTTCGAGAAGATTTAATTGAGGAAGTACCATTGCTTGACATGCGAAGGATAGATGTGAGTCCGCCCTTCGTCGATTGAATCATCTCGCACATCCATCTCTCGTCAACTATGAGAAGGGGGTGGAGCATTACACATGTGCAAACGCCTTTCTACATAATGAAATTTTAGGATTTGCGAGTTATAGCTATTTTTAGATTTATCCTCATCCTATACGTCGTTATCTTTCTTAATAGGTCAAGTTCAATGTGATAAATTTAAGGTTTACAGACTCAAGACACATTTTAGATTTATTTTTAAGGGCAACCTGTGAACAAGTACACAGAATAAATGGTTCGAGGTTAAATCATAATATATAACCAATTAATATATTATGATTGATAAATTACATATACCATGGTTATCCAAACCATATCAAGGTGTGAAAATAGGGGAATTCACAAAGGAGTGCTACATTTGGAGTAAGAAATAATAAATAATCAGTATTGAAAATATTTTTGTAGTTAAATATAAAGAATCATGATGGTTTTTTATGAAAGATGGATTAACGAGACAAGAGGGGACAATTAATTATATTTTAGTACATCTTGCAAACCTCTATGGTGTCACGACAATTGCAGGAAAAGCCATATGTTGTTTTACTGGAGTCAATGATCTAGGAGGATTAAATCTATGCACAAAAGAAACAGGTAGCTGAGCAGTTGTAACACAAAGAACCCACGGTGGCCTCCACATTTGCAACAAAACCCTTGACCGACGAATTTAGAAAAAAAAAATCTCAAGCAGGCAAATGTAAAAAAATAATTTTTTTCTTAGTTCGAGAAGATTTAATTGGCGAACCATTGATTGACACGTGAAGGAAAGATGTGAGTCCGCGCTTCGTCGATCAAATCATCTCACACGTCCATGTCCTTGTCAACTATGAGAAGGGGTGGAGCATGACACATGTGTAAATGCGTTTCTACATAATGAAATTTTAGGATTTGCAAGTTATAGATATTTTAGATTTATCCTCATCCTATACATCATTATCTTTCTTAATATGACAAGTTCAATGTGATAAATTTTAAGGTTTATAGACTCAAGACACATTTTAAATTTATTTTTAAGGGCCATTCGATATACATTCCTTAGATTAATAACATTGCGGCTTGAAAATATATAATATTTTGGAGAAAAAAAAAAAATTTAATTACTTTCTTCACCATATTTTTAAAAGTAGCATGACAACACAACAATAACAAAAAAACAATTTGGCATTAATACTTATAAGTATCCTAAAGACTTTAATTTTTATGTAGACTTATGATATTAACAAAAGTGACACAAACTATGACATACATGATTGGAAAACTGCTTCCAGTTGTTATCCAATGATGGTGAATGTTATATGGTCAACGGTTTTATGATGAATTGTCTTGCCATACTCTGTGGTGTCTCTTGCTTTTTTGCATATTGTAGAGACAACTTTACCAAATCCGTGTTTAAGAGTGATGCCACTTCCTGAATGTTGTCGGATCAAAATAAAAATTTAATTTTATCTTCTGAAAAAGTAATGATAAGAATCTAAAGGAGGAAGAGTTGGATATTATATATATTTCTCTTTAAAAAAATAACATAATCAACAAGATATTTTAAGAATTACAGAGAGAAAAATAATATTTACATTCAATGTATTAAGTATAGAGTTGTCCCGTCTAATGGATATTGTTCATGGAGATATCTATTTATTTACTTTCCAAAAATTATCCTAAACCAAGATGTACATATTCCAATTTAATATGAATAAAAATACCTAAAATATGCATTTAAATTATGTCATATTAGCCTGTAAACAAGTACATAGAATAATGGTTCGAGGTTAAACCATAATATATAACCAATTAATATATATCTTATGATTGATAAATTACATATACCATGGTTATCCAAACCATTTCAAGGTTATCCAAACCATACTGGGGGAAGTTCTGGTAAAGGAGAGGTGTTGGATTACTTTGGATTGACACTGATATCCTACGTTGGAAATGTGCAAGGGAATGAAGAGAATGTTGCTCCTACAGCCCATAAACATGTAAATACTTGATGCTAGTGGTCTCACATGGCTTGACCCCACATGGTTTGAAAACTGTTACATGTCTTTTGTTATTGATGTGCCTTATGACTTGACATTCTTACTCCGATATTATGTTAGTTTCTATTTTTTGGACTGGATCAATGTTCATAAACTTAGACAGAGTTATCTACTTTTTAATTTATTTTTTTATGTATCTCAATTTGTAAGGAGAGGTGAACTTACTAATATTTTGACAAGGAATTGTCTTAATTACTCTTAATTGCCTAGCTAGTGCATGTTTATGTAATATCATTGTCTATCATTTGTAGTGACTTGACTGACTACTCTGAGAAGTATATTCGAATGTATGTAAAGGAAAATTCGTTGCTTACCCTGAACTTCTCCACAGCTTCAGGACATTGTGTAAGAAAATATATGGCAAATGACATGGTCTTGTCTGTAGTTTCATGACCAACAAACAGTAGAGAAATAATGAAAATGACAGCGATTTCTTGTGAAAGATTGTCTCCATCAAGAATCCTTTTTAGAAAATAATTATGTTTTACTCCATCAGGACTACATCTCCTCTTGTCAATTATTTTACATATCTTGCCTATCAAATCCATCCTTGCCTAATAATCCAGCAGGCTAACACAATATTAGCTAAAGAAAATAGGTGATAGTGAATTCTATAATAGAGGACTTCGAGTTCAATTAGAAGAATGCGAGAAGATTTATAACCTTCATTGCTTTTAAATATGCAAACCCTGGTATCTTTATTGGCAAGGATATAATTCTTCCAATGAAAGCACAGAATATGGGAGCCATTTCATTTATTTCATCTTCTGTTTAAATACCCAGAAGCTGATTTTCCATCAAGCTGATTTCTAGCTGCATGGTGTCTACATGTTTAGTGTCACCAACCAATCGAAAAAAATCACATATACAGAAAGAACTTGTTGCAACTCTAAAACTCTAGATTGTAAAGTTATTATGATTCCCTTCCTATCCGTATGTCCATAAAATGGAAAGAAGGAAAATTAAATGTAGTTTTCTTGGATTTTTACATTCAACCTCAAAGAACATCTACCTATCTTTGCATGTACTCATTGTATTTTGTAGAATGATCTGAATATCTGTGATAAAATTGTTTTTCACCTTCTTTGAAGTCATTAGATTTACAACAATACCATGAATTTTCCTGTGAAGCTCGCCATGAATGGAAATAAAACCTTTCTTCCCTACCATTCCAAGTCTCTAAAAGATTGTGGATAGCCTGCTCTAAACAGCCTTCCTTCATTTTGTAAGATATATCTATTGAAGCTTGGATCTGCAGACATGATAGTACGCCTTCCAAAGAGCCTGCAGGAGAAGATCTTTCCATACCTACAAAATTCAAGGCATATATGAAAGTGCCCAACATTAGAAATAGTTGAGAACATGAAATGCTAAATATGAAACTCTTCATTGCATTTTGAATTATATCCAACCTTTTGACAGAGTCTTCAACAAATGATGGAGGGTGTGAGCCTAATACACTTATATACTCAATCTAAGTCAGAATTGCCAAAGAAAAAAACAAGATACCCAAATAGTTAAGAGAATAACCGATAATTTCAATAACCTTATCGAGGATAATGATTTGGTGGATCTTGAGTTAATGCAGGTGCTCTACACACGATGTTGTTAATGCAGGTGCTCTTGTGGGCAACATATGGCATCCAGAAGCCTCAAAGGCCCTCAGGAAAGCATCAAGCTCAATCTGTTTGAATCACAACAATCACTTCCTCTGAAATATAGTAAAAACCCACATACTCCCTTGTAATAATAATAAAACCCATATGGTGAAAAAGAAAATTTAAATCAACAGGCATGGATCTTGATTTAATCCATGACCTCTACCAAATAATGTTTTGCTCCTGCTTTAATCCAATCCATGGCAGACCAGGATTCTATTAGTAAAACCACAATGGGTTTTGTGTTTTTCTTTTCTAGAAATAGACGCCTTGAAATTTTATCATTAGGGAAAAACAAAATTCACCATCTTAAACTCACAGATCCAAGATTGGCGAAAGGAAAACACTTGAAATTAAATTGGCCCCTGCACCCATTGGACGAGGAAAACATCAGAGGTGTGTAACAAAAAATCCACAAGCCCACAAAAAAAAACTTTCCCACAAATCATATTAAAACACATAAAATTTGTTTCTTCCAAAACTTGAAGTGGGTTTCATTGTGTCACGACAAAGCTACTTGTGGGCTCATCCACTCCAGCATAGGTAACATTCCACAAGGTTTGCATCTTTCGTCTATGTTTGAAATAATGAGCTCATCCGCTCCAGCACAGGTATTAAAGATCAAAGAGTGCCTTTTCGTAGATCAAATCAAAACACTGTGTACCATGGTCCGTTCACACAGCAGATGCGACCATACAGAGCAGGGAAGACCATACATTTTGAACAATCTGAATATCATGTTCCTGCCATGCATGATGGGCGACGAAGGAGAGGGCGCCTGTACATTGCTCCAGTGCACATTTCATATCTCTTTCTCGCCACATGGATGGCTGATAACCAGGCATACATCGTCGACCAATGCATAGTGTGTGTTGATTTGTCTTAGAGTTGTCAGAGGAGGGGCAAGTTTCTCGCAGAGAACACACCTGTTGGCGTAAATATATCTGGAGAGGCTTTTTTCCATAAAAAATAGAGTAGGTTGTGGATAGTGACAACTTGCATTTACAAGGCCGAACTCAATATAGCAATGTTCTAGTAATTAAATATAAAAGCGGAACAGAAAACAAATCAAATAACCCCCTGAAAGAAGCACAAAACCACATACAAAACAAATTCGAGTAAACATTGGTTTTCATAAACATTGTAAAAGCTATATTTATTAGATACATTGAATCATCAAAGAAGGAAGAGCTAAAAGTTGGGAGACAAGAGATATATAAACAGAGAAATATTTAAAAGTTAGATTAGGCTTTACCCAATAGTACATTAGAATAATAGACAATTTAATAGAGAAAATAACTGGCATAAAGTATCTGAAATCAAGAAGCCATAGTAACTTACTCCGTAAGCACCAGAAGCACAAGAGTTCTTTGATAAACTGCATCCAACAAATGTATTGGCGGTTTTCAGAGTCAGGACTCGGTATTCATCATAAACCCTCAAATCATCTGCCCACAAGCAAAGATCCAATGCTCCTTAAATGCCCTTGTGATAATAAAGTTAAGAGTCTGAAATTTCACACATGCAGTATCGGCATATGAAAAAAATTCGTTGTCACCATTTCTAAATTCTAATTGCAACAGTTTTAAAGTATCAAAATTAATTTGGTCGGTGGACCGTATCGCAACGTAATTTCACAAAGGGAGTATGGTCGCTGCCACGTGGTCCGCGTTTCCCGCCGTGGTTTTACATGCTCAATCATCGACCTACACGGCAGAGGAGCATGTGTCCCTGAATTTTGGTATTAATCCCGCAACTACTGTTACACTTTGAATCCAGATATATACACACGACTGACCTTGGAATTTCTCATCCAAAAACAACTTCACCGAGACCATCAAGATGTGGAGATCTCTCGTTCTTGCCGTATTTTTCGTTCATATTTTTGTATGGAGATCTGTCACTGCAATAAATGGTAAGTTTGATTCTTCCACAGTGTGTAATGCATTCTCCCGAGCAATGTAATGGTGTATTTTTTTCTGACACAGTGTGCAATGCATTCTCATAAGCAATGTAATGGTGTTATTTTATTTTTTGTATGGTGTGTAGGGCTTCTTCCGAATGGAAACTTTGAAATAGGTCCAAAACCATGGAATATGAAAGGGATGTTGATTTCAGGACAGAACTCGCCGCTATATTGGCGAGTCAAAGGCATTGTGGAATACATAACGTCGGAACATAAGCCACAAGATTTGATGGTGGTTGTTCCTTAGGGAACGGATGCAGTTAGGCTGAGAAATGAGGTGTCCATTATCAACTGCATGGTCAAGGTTAAGAAATGTTCTTACTATTCCCTTTCATTTCATGTTTGCTTAGACCTGCACGCAGTCTGAGAGCTTGAATGTTTTAGTTCTGCCGTTTTGGGGAGAGGTACCCATTCAGAATGTGTACAGTAGAAATAGTTGGGAAATGTACGCGTGAGCCCTTTGATTTATGTGAAAATTTAATGTTGTCTACAGAGCTTGAGATTTATGTGGCTCTGTAGTGAGTTGCAGAGATTTATTCGTCGACCGATTAATCTCCGTCGTTCGTGCCAGTACCTATTGTCAAAAGGGCCCAGGCTTTCTCCATTGTAGACATGCCTTTCAACGTAACAAGCACATACGTATTAAATATATACATATATGTATATTTGTATATATTGGATAATTCATAGAGAAAAAAAGCCTTGGTCTGAATCCTAGCTTAAGGGGTTAACATAGCCAATTAATTATTATAAATCTATAAAAAAAATTACAATTACATGATTTTTTCAATATATATATTTTCTTTTGAATATTAGTGTAGAAAAATATTTTAAGGAATTTAAATTAATTAATTTTGAATGCAAAGAAATTTAAGGTAGCTCACTACTTTGAAATTAAGTCACCATTTTTGGACTTGTTTTTTTGGCAAGTCTCTATTCAATTTGTTAATTTATTGATGGAACTTGCTGTTTTGGCTAGTTTATATTTAATTGTTAATTTTGAATATGACATATGATTGTTTTAATTCAAATAGCTAATGATGTTTTATTTCTCACATGCATGCAATCACTATCATTGACCCATACACGATGCTTAGCTCATTTCTCCCTATTATACATAGACATGCATATATGCATACATACATATATGAACATATCTATGTTATATGATAGTGTGTGTGTGTGTGTGTGTGTGTGTGATGTCCGTGTATTTAACATTATTATATATACATATATATTTATATATTAATGCAGTTATGTGTCTATATATATATATATATATATATATATATATATATATATATATATTATAGACCATTTCAGTTAAATATTGAATTGTGAAATTTAAGGCATATTGTATGTATTAAGAGGGAAATTGTTGTTGTTTGACGTAAGAATATTATGTTCAGTTTCTTTCACCTCTATTTTTTTTGTTCTTAGTCCTTTTTAATCAATTGTAAGATTGGAGCTAGCGTTTCTCGGAACTGTTGTAGTGTCTCCATGACCTGTCAATCATCAATGTTCATAAATTAGGCTCCATGACCTGTCAGCAGTTTTCTACAACTACATGGTTTTACCTAAATGTTTCCAAACTACAAATAATAGGTACTATCTTGTTTTAATGATAGATCGATAAGAAATGATACCCACCACCTCAAAAAACAAATCGATATAATTTTTTAGCCAAGAAATTTTCAAATTTATTAAATGAAAATTCAAAAGCTTTCGGCCATCTCAACATAGATTACTACAATGATGTACCCAGTAGTGTTTCCTCTTTTATAACATCAATACTATTTTACATTAGATGCACATGTTTTGAGACAGAGCAATTTTAAAAAGGGCACAAGCTTAAACCTCTTCACAAAATTTCTCAAAAGAAATGAACATCAGATAAATACTTTCATTTTTAAACACAGCGAACCATCACAAAACAGCAACAATATGTTTTACAGAGCTGGTTTTTATTCATATAGCAGTACTAACATCATACGTAGTTACATATAGTTTTTCAGAGTCGTAGTAACAACACATTACAAAATTGCCTAACAATAGAGTACCGGCAGACCCAGTATAGAACTATCATTTACTAACACAATCCAACACCTTGTCGCCAACCATTTCTCCTCAATGAACACTGTAACAATTAACAAAAACGCAAACCACGTAAAGATAACAACATTTTTCATGAAACAAAAAGCTGTAAAACAAGTGAGTAGAGTAGCGAAGCATACTTAGCACAGTTGACATCAGGACTGACGTGAACAGTGAGAGAGACTTCGCAGATACGAGGCAGCGCCTGAGCTTTTTGCAGGCGAACGCCATAAGAGGCAGCGGCCTGCTTTAAACAGTTACAGGCAGTCTGGTGATCTGCAACTACGTTAAGACGCGAGTTGAGAGATTTAACGGCAGAGCAGCATGCAGGCGCCGAATTCGGTGCATTCCCTATCAAATATACCACGCAGGGTGTTATGGCGTTAACCACATCCTCGAACATCACCGCACCTTCCACAGATTTCCCCCACACAGCAAACACCACCATCAGAACGCCCATTGGAGACACAGTTTTCGAACCCGTTTTCTCACCACTTTTAGACAACCTCTATAGTTTTTGAAGATATTTTCCGATGCTTTCATATAACCGCGATGAGTTTATACGGAGGGGATGCGGGGATTAAATAAGTGAAGGTAGGCGGGATGGGTGAACTGTAGTAAAGACTCTACATGCATGGGTAAGTTCATTGATTTAATGAAGATGCCATCGTCGCAGCTGATTTGAGTGATATCCTGTACTACAGCAGGGGCGGATCTTTCAGGGGCGGCCATGCGATTTGAATATCTTGTTCTTATCTTCATGATGGCCGCATGTACCTACCTCCAACGAAAATGCCTTCCCAGACACGTGAACGCTCAAAAAACATTCGTGCATCGTCGACCAATGTATTATGATCGTTGATTGCTCTGTCACCTGTCAAAAGGAGTTGGGCTTTCTCACAGAGAACACGCCTTTCGGCGTAAATATCGTTGTCACATAAGAATTTGTCTTACGAAGTTATCAAATGCATAATCATTAAAAATAGCTTTGGTTGCCAAATATTTAGTGACATGGAACTTGAACAGGAATGAAAGGGAATTTGATCAGGAATGAAAGGGAACTTTCCCAGAGAACAAAAGAATTTGAACAGTGCTAAACAAGGAACTTTCCAACGCATTTGTCTTATGCCCATTTTAGAAGTTTTGAAACTCAGGTTTCTGGTCTAGCAACAGAAAAACTCCCTAAGATGCTATTCTAGATCTTCAAAGGCTGCCACGAATTCTGAAGATGTTAAAGCATTTTTGGGTCATGATCTCTTTCTCTCACCTCATTCTGTAGAGGTTAGATTATTCTACCTTTTTCTAAGAGGCTAGTTCATAGCAAATCTGATCACAGTTGAGATGAACATTACATTCTATATATCCAAGAAGCTAGGAGGAGGTGTGCAGTACAACTATTATATGATTAGAAAGAGCTACCAGAAAAAAATGCAAACTGCATTACAATCCAATCACACTCCCAAAAAATATCTGGACGAAACTAGCTCCCAATTTCATTAGACCTCTTTCCTCAGCAGAAAGATTCAAGAAATTACTTTTTTGTCCCTTTTAAAACCATGCAAAGCATTTATTTTCAGCTGCCCAGCTTAACAAACATCCAAGTCTGTCTCTGAGAAGCATTCGAAGATTATCTAGACCCGTGTAAAGCATTCTATTTCATATATCAAAATTTAACACTTAAAAAATTTACAAAATTCATGAGGCACAAAAACTAAGCCTAAAAAGTAACTTGGTTGTCACCGTTGATTAAAAAAGGCTCATGTCTTCATATTTTCAGATGCAATGATCATGGAGATCCCTGTTTGCGTATTTTATATCTTTCTAGACATTTATGTCCACTAAGGGAAAAATAATAAATAGAGCGAATATAATTCGGTGGATAGAATAAAATGAATACAAAATTGGGGAGAAAATGAAGTTTCAATGCAAAAGTTTTAACCACCGGCTGAATTAGGTGAAATTCATTTGTGTACAAGATATATGGTGTTTCCAAGTATGCCGGTCCTTCCAAAATCCAGATTTAGGAATATAACGATTCTTTTACTCGCAAAAAGCTCTACAGCATCATCTAGACGGATAACATCTTCCATTCTAACTACATATGAAAACACTGGTTGCTCTTATTTGAAAGAAGTTAGATGCTGTTATGATACTACTATATTGTGTTTTTTATAAATCCCTGCCAGTCTGCTTTGATGTCTTGAACATATGGAAGGCAGTTGATTCTTTTCATATAGCCCATATGATTCAGACAAAATATATACCAACCTTGTATTTAATCAACGTGAATGCTGAAAATATTTCTTGCAAATGGTTTCCGATGGAGGAGCATCCCAATCAGCTGTCTTCTGTTTCATGGCATCAAAGTCTTTGATGCAATCAGTGAGAGTATTGTTCTTGACCATCTGTCTAAAAGATGAGAATTTAGGCCCGGCTACATTGTCAAATATCTGTTCCCAATTTTCTTCCCAATCATCATGAGCATCACAAAGCTCTAACCCAGGTGTAGCCATACCCCAACTCCATGATCTCGTCAAATTCCCAATAATGTTCATTGCATCGGTTCCTTTCAACACAGGTGTGCAAGGCCTGCATTTGGCTCCATTTAAATGTTCTTTGCTTGAAAATGAAGCCACAGGAACTCCCCATCTAGGAGGAGGCCATATATACTTCCGCTCACTCAAAATACAGAAAGGAAAAGTTTTGGACATATAATCTACACCTTTCACATCTAGCTGATGCTTGAAAGCAGTCTCTGAATTCATCTCCCTATAACCACTATCATAGAGAAGAGGTATAAGACTAATTCTTGACATTGAGAGAGACTTCGCAGATACGAGGCAGCGCCTGAGCTTTTTGCAGGCGAACGCCATAAGAGGCAGCGGCCTGCTTTAACCGCGATGAGTTTATACGGAGGGGATGCGGGGATTAAATAAGTGAAGGTAGGCGGGATGGGTGAAGTGTAGTAAAGACTCTACGTGCATGGGTAAGTTCATTGATTTAATGGAGATGCCAGCTGATTTGAGTGATATCCTGTACTACAGCAGGGGCGGCCATACTCTTTCTGCGATTTGAATATCTTGTTCTTATCTTCATGATGGCCGCATGTACCTACCTCCAACGAAAATGCCTTCCCAGACACGTGAACGCTCAAAAAACATTCGTGCATCGTCGACCAATGTATTATGATCGTTGATTGCTCTGTCACCTGTCAGAAGGAGCCGGGCTTTCTCACAGAGAACACGCCTTTCGGCAGGTTTTAGTGTTAACTTGACCACAACTCAAGAATTTAGGTATTGTTAGTTTATTCTTATGGTATTAAAATATTTGTTTGTTTGTAAATTTATGTATAAACTAATTTGAAGCATGTGGAGGATACTAATTGTTGTATATATAATGAAAATATATGTGATGTCACTCAATAGTATTAGACATGATATTTTGGTGGATGAATTATAATTACTTTTTTTTTTCCAAAATATTATCTAGTTAAATATCAAGACACTCAAATATTCTATGGTTTAATGGAGGCCACACAACACACTATAATTTTCCTTGTGCATTCTAAAGATCTAGAGGTCAAATAATGGTTGGAGAGAGGGAAATAGATTCCATAGTGTTGTAGTGCCCTTACCTGACAGCACATCTTTGCAAGGGCGGTGCAATGGTTGATGTATTAATCAGGACTGGAGCAACATATAGTCACCATTCAAACAGAACAAGGAGAGCGGCACATCCTAAACGCCTTGCATATTTAAAATATAACATCCTAAACGCCTTGCATTTTTTTAAATAACCATCATGCCTAACTTGCATATTTAAAATATAACCATCATTTTTTGAATAAATTTATATACAAAGTATGTAAATGTATATTTTAAAAGTAAATAAACATAAATATATATTTCATTTATTTTATTTCAAGTATATGAACAATATTAGAGATTTCGTTTTTTGAAATGTGAATGAACTATACATAATTTGAAAATTTATTAATGTAAACCACTATTTATTCTTGTTTGAAAACTAGACTGCCACAGTGGTCGAAGTAGGACTGTTACAAGTTAGACTACCCCTCAGCGGGTATAAGATGATAGACATGACACTGCTGCTGCTACGTTGTTTGAACCCCCAATAGGCATTTTCTCATTGGTTAGTGATTGACATATTATACGGCCTCCGTGGGAAGACTGGTTACGTTTCGGGGGAGATTAAAATGAGGATCTACAGGGACTGATGAAACTATATAATCTACAGACAACAATAGAGAATAAAACGAAACATATTATAATGAAAGATTTGGAACAGAGAAAGAAAGGAAGGAAAACTACAGAAATTTATAACAACAAAATAAATCAACAATGTTCGCTTCAAATAACACATATCTAGGCTTCAAATTGCTTCAGCAATACATTTATATTTTCCAAGAATGAACAAAAGCTACAGCTGCACACAAAACCTTCATTCATACAACAACAACTTGCAATGAAGTTTTCTTCCAACATAACCAGTCTAGACTTGAGCTAAGCTTGCGCACTCTTTTCTTCTTCTCCTAAAGCTAATTTTTACCTCTTGCTTTCTGTATGCAATTAAAAAAAACATGAGACTTTAATAATATTCACCTACACAAAGACTTGTCTTACAAGGCAGGACAAAATCTCTGACAAGAGATAATCAGGGAGATTTTTCAACCAAAAAATAAATATGTAGCTGCCATAATGAAATACAAATCTCAGAAGTTAGAGAACTAAATCTGGAGGAAGAAATAAATTAGATGCACATTTAATGCCCAGTTGATTTTCCAACACTCCCCCTTAATTAGAAACAACTAGAGATAATCAGAAGTTTGAATTAGGTTTGTTCAAAAGCTGTTGTAACATTTCCGGAGATAATTGACATTTTTCTGGAGCTGCTAACTTGTGCAAATTAACAAACTCCTAATCCACTTCGTAAATACTCAAATGTTTCTTTTTCCAATGGTTTTGTAAATATTTCAGCCAACTGATCTTTAGACCTGCAAAAATGAAGACAATTTTTTTTTGTTGCTTACAAGCTCTCCGAAAAAATGACACCTCATATCAATATGCTTAGTTCTCTTGTGAAACACGTGAATTTTAGATAATGTTATGGCTAAACTGTTATCACAGAATAATGTAGTGGCTTCCTTTCGATCATCCATAAAATATTTAACATCCATCACATCCAAACAACTTGACACACATCACTAGTGGGTATCACATAATCAGCTGCAGCTAAAAAAAGAGTCACAACGGGTTGTTTCTTCAATGCCTACAACACAACACATGTACCAAAGTGAAAAGTATACCCAGAAGTACTTTTTATATCATCTATATTGCCCCCAAAATCAGTATCGGTGTACCCAACAAGACTGAAATCATTTGAAGTGGAATACACTATACCAAAATCCTTTGTACCACTCAAATACCTCAATATCCTCTTACCAGCTTGCCAATGTGAGTCTTTTGGAGACTCTATAAACCTTGAAATCAGACTTACACCATACATAATATCAGGCCTTGTGGTTGTTAAGTACATAAGGCTTCCAACCAACCTCTTGAACAATGTAGAATCCACACAGGCTCTATCATCTTCCTTTCTTAACTTCATCCCTGACATAACTTGTGTTGGGGATACCTTGCACTTTGCCATATTAAATCTCTTCAAAACTTCATTTACATATTTAGATGGAGAAATAAATATACCATCATTGGATTGATGGATTTCAATCCCCAAAAAATACCTCATGAGACCTAAATCAGTCATTTCAAATTCATTCTTCATTACTTATTTGAAAGAATCTATGTTTAGATCACCGGTAAAGATTAGATCATCCACATACAAGAAAAAAATTAAAATGTTACCTTGCTTGTTATCTTTGATGTACAATGTTGGTTCACAACCGCTTCTTTGGAAACCATTTTGAATGAGATAGGAGTCAATGCGGTTGTACCAAGCTTTTGGAGCTTTCTTTAATCCATAGAGTGCCTTCTTCAACCTATACACCTTGTCTTCATGACTTGGTAGCTCATAGCCTTGTGATTGTTCCACATACACTTCCTCCTCTAAATAGCCATTTCAAAATGCAAAATTTACATCCACTTGATATGTAGGCCACTTGTTGTGGGCAATAATAGCTAAAACAGTCCTAACCATATCCAATCGAGCAACAAGAGCAATTGTCTCATTGAAATCTATACCATGTTGTTGTGTAAAACCCCTTGCAACTAGTCTTGCTTTATCCTTTAGCACATTTCCATCAACATCTTTTTTAGTCTTATAAATCCATTTGACACTAACTACATATTTTCCTTCAGGAAAATCAACCAATTCCCATGTTTGGTTATTCTTAGTGGATTCAATCTCCTCATCCATGACTTGTGCCCATATATCACTACTCACAGCCTCTTCAAATGTTAATGGATAATCAATATAAGAAAATAAAGCAAAAATATGAAAATGAATTTGTTGTGTCAACATTATACAACTCACTCAAACTCCTTGTTTTTCGTGGCATCATGCTTGCTAGAGTTGGATCTGGAGATGAAGAACTACGTGGAGTGTTAGATGGTGTTGCTCCAAGGATACCAATTGATGTAGATATTGGTGTAGATGCTTGTGAATTTTTCTACCCTGCTGGTGTGGATAGCAGCCTTGAGATCTCCTTGGTGTGACAGAAGGTGAAGCTTGAGCTACAACTTGTGGTACCATCCCAGGATTGAAGGAGCTACTGTTTGGGTTATATTTGGTGTTGGAAACACTTCATCCTCCATATTGGCATTAGGTACAAAATATTCAATGTCTGAGAGTCCTCTCTATACTTCCATCCATGCTTCATCCTCCACAAATTGAACATCATGGTTGATTATAAATTTCCTATTGATAGCATCAAACAACTTATATGATTTTGTTTCCTCTGAGTAACCAAAAAATATACATTTTTGTCCCATCGCTCGCCTTGCCATAAATTCTTTGAATCTGAAATTATCGCTCGGAGATAAGAGCATATCATACTCCCAACAAGACAGATTCTCTTTCAGCACTTGGAACGTACCTACCGCCTTCTTTAAAGAATGCTGTGATTGAAGGAATAGGCCATCATCTGAATTGAGCTCATCAATATTTTCAATTGACTGGGAAATGTTCTTGCTTATCGCTGGATCTACGATGTCGCACCAAGGATTTGAAGCATTCACTGTTTTTCGAACATCACGACCGTCTTCATATAATCCGCGTGTTTTGCTGTTCTCACTGCTACACGACTCGATTTGAGTAATGCACCGCGTTTCGATTTTGTATTTGGAGTTTGGGGTTGGGGAAGAATTTCCTTGTCTGCCACTCTGTTTTTGCTCATATGAGTGTTTCAGTAATTCCTTATTTCATTGTCTGTTCGCCCCGGCAGTCTTCCTTCAATTACTGACCTCCTGCATGTAACAATTAATGGCACCATTATAGCTATTAAGCTTGTTCCAACATTGTAACTAATATAACCATTTTGGAAAGCTCTTACCAAAGGTCGAGTCTAGAGAAGGAATGGGTACCTATTGCCAAGGAGTTTATGGATTCTAATTATGAGCTGCTCTTCCAACCAACCCAATCTACAACTCTTCCCACACTGCTTCAGGCCTGACTAACACCACATTACCGACAGTGTGAGTGATTAATAGACGTGCCCATTCTCACCCGAAAGTGCATACGCACGGGCTTGACCACTCAAACATACCTTTCATAAAAAGCTAAGCCAGCCCAAGCGAGTGCTTGTCAGTTAAGGTTATGTCTGAAAAAATAGCATCACATAACTCATTGATTTACCTGCGTTTTTGGGAAGAGCTCTCCACCGACACTCGCCATGAATTGAGATGTATTTGCTCAAAATCAGATCATCCTCGGCAGTCTAAGCTCCCCGCTTGAGGCCTGAATCTTCTGTTGCGCAGCAAGGAGACCAGCCCATTTTGATCCAGTGACTAAAGAATTGAGAACAGAACTCAATGGATATGTGAATTATTAGTTTCTGTATTTATCAGCTGTGGGTTTGCATTGCAATAGCTTTTCCCATTTAATTTTACAGTGGGAAGTAATCAGAATGCAGCATTCATTCCTATATTATCGAATCCAGAGGTAAATACTGTAGAGAAAACTGACTGGAGCCTACACATTTGAGGGTAAGGCAAATTTGTGTTCACAAACTTCCCACGAGCTCGACGTTTAACACCTTATCTTACTTTCTTCTTTCTCCAAACAGATAGAATATTTTTTATCGAAACAAACAAATATAAATTTCCTTGTTGAAGTTTGACACATCATTATGCGAAAAACATTAAAAGTGAAAATAAAAGATAAAACGTGTCAATTGTCAATGTAGTTGGAAATAATTTAATGGTCTGTAAAATTCTGAATCTCCATAATATCAACAGTGTGATGTTTTTTGGGTAGAAATAAATCATTAACACAAGTGACAAACTAGACTACCACAGTGGTCAGAGTAGGACTGTTACAAGTTAGAACCCCCCTCAGCCGGTACAAGGTGGCAGACATGACAGTGCTACTGCTACGCTGTTTGAACCCCCGGCAGGCATTTTCTCATCGCTTAGTGATTGACATAGGCATGTTCCGGCCTCCGCGGGAAGACTAGTTACGTTGAATAACGTTGAATACAGGGAGTTTAATAAGGTTGAATTATTGTACGACATATCTCACTTGCTCGCTTTTATGAGATGTAGACCTTAGTGGACAATAAAGGTTAAGAATTATTGTATGACATAGGTATATCAACTGCTCCCTTTTATGAGATGTGGCCGGACCAATTAGGTTTTAGTGTTAAGTTGACCACAACTCAAGAATTTAGGTATTGTTAGTTTATTCTTATGGTATTAAAATATTTGTTTGTTTGTAAATTTATGTATAAACTAATTTGAAGCATGTGGAGGATACTAATTGTTGTATATATAATGAAAATATATGTGATGTCACTCAATAGTATTAGACATGATATTTTGGTGGATGAATTATAATTACTTTTTTTTTTCCAAAATATTATCTAGTTAAATATCAAGACACTCAAATATTCTATGGTTTAATGGAGGCCACACAACACACTATAATTTTCCTTGTGCATTCTAAAGATCCTAGAGGTCAAATAATGGTTGGAGAGAGGGAAATAGATTCCATAGTGTTGTAGTGCCCTTACCTGACAGCACATCTTTGCAGGGGCGGTGCAATGGTTGATGTATTAATCAGGACTGGAGCAACATACAGTCACCATTCAAACAGAACAAGGAGAGCGACACATCCTAAACACCTTGCATATTTAAAATATAACATCCTAAACGCCTTGCATTTTTTTAAATAACCATCATGCCTAACTTGCATATTTAAAATATAACCATCATTTTTTGAATAAATTTATATACAAAGTATGTAAATGTATATTTTAAAAGTAAATAAACATAAATATATATTTCATTTATTTTATTTCAAGTATATGAACAATATTAGAGATTTCGTTTTTTGAAATGTGAATGAACTATACATAATTTGAAAATTTATTAATGTAAACCACTATTTATTCTTGTTTGAAAACTAGACTACCACAGTGGTCGAAGTAGGACTGTTACAAGTTAGACTACCCCTCAGCGGGTATAAGATGATAGACATGACACTGCTGCTGCTACGTTGTTTGAACCCCCAACAGGCATTTTCTCATTGGTTAGTGATTGACATATTATACGGCCTCCGTGGGAAGACTGGTTACGTTTCGGGGGAGATTAAAATGAGGATCTACAGGAACTGATGAAACTATATAATCTACAGACAACAATAGAGAATAAAACGAAACATATTATAATGAAAGATTTAGAACAGAGAAAGAAAAACTACAGAAATTTATAACAACAAAATAAATCAACAATCTTCGCTTCAAATAACACATATCTAGGCTTCAAATTGCTTCAGCAATACATTTATATTTTCCAAGAATGAACAAAAGCTACAGCTGCACACAAAACCTTCATTCATACAACAACAACTTGCAATGAAGTTTTCTTCCAACATAACCAGTCCAGACTTGAGCTAAGCTTGCGCACTCTTTTCTTCTTCTCCTAAATCTAATTTTTCCCTCTTGCTTTCTGTATGCAATTAAAAAAAAACATGAGACTTTAATAATATTCACCTACACAAAGACTTGTCTTACAAGGCAGGACAAAATCTCTGACAAGAGATAATCAGGGAGATTTTTCAACCAAAAAGTAAATATGCAGCTGCCATAATGAAATACAAATCTCAGAAGTTAGAGAACTAAATCTGGAGGAAGAAAGAAATTAGATGCACATTTAATGCCCAGTTGATTTTCCAACACTCCCCCTTAATTAGAAACAACTGGAGATAATCAGAAGTTTGAATTAGGTTTGTTCAAAAGCTGTTGTAACATTTCCAGAGATAATTGACATTTTTCTGGAGCTGCTAACTTGTGCAAATTAACAAACTCCTAATCCACTTCGTAAATACTCAAATGTTTCTTTTTCCAATGGTTTTGTAAATATTTCAGCCAACTGATCTTTAGACCTGCAAAAATGAAGACAATTTTTTTTGTTGCTTACAAGCTCTCCGAAAAAATGATACCTCATATCAATATGCTTAGTTCTCTTGTGAAACACATGAATTTTAGATAATGTTATGGCTAAACGGTTATCACAGAATACTGTAGTGGCTTCCTTTCGATCATCCATAAAATATTTAACATCCATCGCATCCAAACAACTTGACACACATCACTAGTGGGTATCACATAATCAGCTGCAGCTAAAAAAAGAGTCACAACGGGTTGTTTCTTCAATGCCTACAACACAACACATGTACCAAAGTGAAAAGTATACCCAGAAGTAATTTTTATATCATCTATATTGCCCCCAAAATCAGTATCAGTGTACCCAACAAGACTGAAATCATTTGAAGTGGAATACACTATACCAAAATCCTTTGTACCACTCAAATACCTCAATATCCTCTTACCAGCTTGCCAATGTGAGTCTTTTGGAGACTCCATAAACCTTGAAATCAGACTTACACCGTACATAATATCAGGCCTTGTGGTTGTTAAGTACATAAGGCTTCCAACCAACCTCTTGAACAATGTAGAATCCACACAGGCTCTATCATCTTCCTTTCTTAACTTCATCCCTGACATAACTTGTGTTGGGGATACCTTGCACTTTGCCATATTAAATCTCTTCAAAACTTCTTTTGCATATTTATATTGAGAAATAAATATACCATCATTGGATTGATGGACTTCAATCCCCAAGAAATACCTCATAAGACTCAAATCAGTCATTTCAAATTCATTATTCATTGTTGATTTGAAAGAATCTAGTTTAGAACATCGGTAAAGAGAAGATCATCCACATACAAGCAAACAATTAAAATGTTACCTTGCTTGTTGATCTTTAATGTACAATGTTGGTTCACAACTGCTTCTTTAGAAACCATTTTGAATGAGATAGGATTCAATGAAGCTGTACCAATCTCTTGGAGCTTTCTTTAATCCATAGAGTGCCTTCTTCAACCTATACACCTTGTCTACATGACCTGGTATCTCATAGCCTTGGGGTTGTTCCACATACACTTCCTCCTCTAAAATAGCCATTTCAATAATGTAGACTTTACTTCCATTTGATATACATGCCACTTATTGTCAGCAGAAAATAACTAATACAGTCCTAACCGTATGTCCAATCGAGCAACAGGAGAAAATGTCTCATTGAATTCTATACCATGACTGTTGTGTAAAGCCCCTTGCAACTAACCTTGCTTTATGCTTTTACACATTTCCATCAGCATCTTGTTTAGTCTTATAAATCCATTTGACACTAACTACATATTTTCCTTCAGGAAAATCAACCAATTCCCATGTTTGGTTATTCTTAATGGATTCAATCTCCTCATCCATGACTTGTGCCCATATATCACTACTCACAGCCTCTTCAAATGTTAATGGATAATCAATATAAGAAAATAAAGCAAAATATGAAAATGAATTTGTTGTGTCAACATTATACAACTCACTCAAACTCCTTGTTTTACGTGGCATCATGCTTGCTAGAGTTGGATCTGGAGATGAAGAACTACTTGGAGTGTTAGATGGTGTTGCTCCAAGGATACCAATTGATGTAGATATTGGTGTAGATGCTTGTGAATTTTTCTGCCCTGCTGGTGTGGATAGCAGCCTTGAAGATCTCCTTGGTGTGACAGAAGGTGAAGCTTGAGCTACAACTTGTGGTACCATCCCAGGATTGGAAGGAGCTACTGTTTGGGTTATATTTGGTGTTGGAAACACTTCATCCTCCATATTGGCATTAGGTACAAAATCTTCAATTCTGAGAGTCCTCTCTATACTTCCATCCCATGCTTCATCCTCCACAAATTGAACATCATGGTTGATTATAAATTTCCTATTGATAGGATCAAACAAATTATATGATTTTGTTTCCTCTGAGTAACCAAAAAATATACATTTTTGTTCCTTATTATCTAAGTTCTTTCTCAACTCATCTAGAATATGTGCATATGTAATGCATACAGATACCTTGAAATGAGGGACACTATGTTTCCTTCTTTTCTAAGCCTCTTGAGGAAATTTGTTCCTTACACTCTTTGTTGGGAACCTATTCATGATGTAAACAAAAATTGCCACTACCTCAGCCCAATATTCATTAGGTAGATGTTTGGATGCCATCATGCTTCGAGCCATCTCCATAATTGTTTGGCTCTTCCTCTCTACCACACCGTGTTGCCGAGGTGTATAGCGGGCTGTAAATTGCTTGTGTATGCCATGAGATCTACAAAAAATTAGAAAATCATTAGATATAAATTCACCGCCTCTGTCTATTCTTAAAACCTTGATGTAGTAGCCACTTCACTTCTCCACAAGTGCTTTGAACTACTGGAAATAAAAAAATGCAATAGATTT
Organism: Taxus chinensis; assembly: GCA_019776745.2. NCBI lineage: Eukaryota > Viridiplantae > Streptophyta > Pinopsida > Cupressales > Taxaceae > Taxus > Taxus chinensis. The sequence continues at coordinate 631,818,349 of CM034154.1, read as the reverse complement.
GTGTTATAAGAAATAAATCCAAGTTTTTCTTGGGAAATCATTGTAATCTCTCAAAAGTGCACCCTGTAGAGAGATGGTTTTAGGTTTTCTAAGCTTACAAAATTGATCTCCCTCTTTTGTAGATACAATGGAAACACCTCAGGTCTGTGGGTATACCTATTTTGAGGTTAGTCTCCGGTATCAAGGCCGGTTCCTTATTGATGCATCCTAAATTGATTTTTCGGGATCAAGGGTAAAAGATGGCTGTAAAATAACTAAAATTGAGGTGACACACCAATTTTATATGACGGATTTGACTGAGTATATGCACAATTGATATGGAAAGGATTCTTGATGCACGAGCCAATAGTTTTCTGTAGAATATTTAAGTGAAAACACTTTGTTGTACTGAGGGAAAATATCACAACAACACTGAGAAGTTAACATGCACATTAAAATTATGCATAAAATACTAAATTTGCAGCAGGGTAAGATGATTGATTAGGGAATTTACATTCACAAGACTAATAGAAACATACACAAGACTGCAAATAATTGGAAAGGCAGAAAATACTTCACACTCAGAAGTAAAAACTGGCAAAAATTGCTTCAGTACTGCTATATCCAAAAAGTCCCCCTTGTGCTTTGCAAAGGCACACAATATATAGCAAAATAATTTTAACCCTCTTCGTGAAAATAGTCTAAGGCTTGTACTTGTCCATGCATCCTATTTTTTTCCTTTATTTAATAATAGATAAAGGAATAAAATAGAACATGTAATTACAAATAGGAATTAATAGCCTTGGTTACATTACAGTCAAACCGAAGTTGACTGTTCTATTTCTGAGAAAACAAAGGTGAATAATTTTTTAATAATAAGCTTTCTTGTTGGGCAAGTCTCTTTCCTTTATCCATGTGAACTAGTCTTCTTGTCTGTTCTGTCCTCTTGTAAAGAATGAAAAAAATCAACTCCCTATTTGTGAGTAAAATAATTGCAATACTTGCAATATTTGTAAAAATAATTATCCATACATCTATTTGGTGGGGACCACCTCCATGCTCAGATTCTAATGTTGACATTCGTTGTCTAAGTGGTTACATGGGTGACATACTGTATATCATCTTCAACCTCCTTGCAGTGGGGACCACCTCCATTCTACTTGGTTTGGCCACCTTGGTGGACTCAACAATATATAAGGTCGACCATCTTTGACAATGCAAGTGCCATATTATAATACTTACCACCTTTTGATTAATACATGCATGGTATATTTGTCGGCTTTTGCATATTATATAATATATAGTTTAAAAAATTCACCTTTTTAGTGATCATTGTTGGCATGATTTGGTTGGAACTTGGCATTATTTGGAGCATACACTATGGTTAGACTTAGGTCAATATTGCAACGATTAATTTTATTCAACATGGGGTTGGTCCCCTATCCAACGTTGAGTCGACCATTGGCATGTTGGTAGGTGATATTTTAAACCCAACCCTAATTAGGGTTTTCTGTGGGCTCGTCACGTATATGCATTTTTAACCCTAGTTGGGTTTGGTCTCTAATGGATGCCATAAATCTTTGTCCTTTTGTGGACCTACACCATTGATCTCTAATAGTAATTAGGGTTTTAACCCTGCAATTAATATGGCTGCTGGGAATTGATTGTGGTTAGTTTCTTTAAATGTGGAGCTTGATCTTCGGCCTTTGATCTTTGTCCTTGATGTTTTTTTATCATTGATCTTCCAACGATGGTTGAGCTTGAACCAACTCAATTCTTGGGTTAGGCGGTAAAGAGAAAATTGACCCTAATGATCATCTCATTTGGTTTTTGGCTTACGGGTTGAAGCCCTGTGAAAGGTTTTTTGCAGACCACCATTTTTGAGATGTTGAAGCTCGGCTTTTACACCTGTACACTTGTTGTTTTTCTCTATGCGGTCACCATTTTTTAGATCAATCTCAACCCTTCCTTCTTAGTAAGATTCGAGTTCAGTTTTTGTATTGGCTGCCATGGTTTGGGTTCAAGCTCTCAGTTTTACGTTATTTTATTTTAATGGTCACCACTATTGTGAACCTAAAACTTGACTGTTCATTAGTATTTAGCTTTTTGCGAGCTTTTTTTAACATTGCCACCACTTTGTGAGTTCAAGATCTCATATTGGTGGGTCTATCTACTTTTTCTTTTGAGCTCGAGATCATGTAACTATCACCCTGTTCAATGAGAGAAGGTAAGTCTTGACTTACTTGAGTATGATTGTTACTTCACCATAAACAATCTGATGTTCAAGAAATACTGATAGTCCATTGTTTCTTTGCATTTCTGTGTGATTTCATGGCTCGGCCTTGGTTGTCTTCGAGTTGACGTTGTTCTAAGCTTGATCTTCTCTTTCTGGACTTGATGACTTCTCAAGGGTTTACTCAACCTCAACAAACTAGTAAGTACTTACTTTTTACTCTAGAATTGATACCCATTAATGGGTTTAATGATTAAAACCAGAAATTTTGCTTTCCAAGACATGGGTATTCATAGATATGAGTTTTTGAGAAATTCTTCAATTCTGTGTAGATAACCTGTGTAAATTTTTTTTGAAATATTGCACTATAATTACTTTGTGGTTTTCTTTGTATTTCTACGATTCAGCCATTGATAAGATGCTCTTGAAAAATTTGTGATACCTTTTATTGCTAAGTAGCTCTGAAATTTTTTTTATGAGCTCATTTTCTTTTCATGCCTCTATTTAGGTATTAAAAGTTATGTGTTTCATGGTTTTTGATCATCCTTAACCCTTTGATCTTGAATTGGGATCCATTCATGTGTAGCCTTTACTTTGTATTCTCCTTCATTTTAGGTTCAAGTCTGAGGTGTTTGTCACTTCTGTATTGTCCTTCATTGCTACCTAAATGATGACAACATTTCTCATGTATTTCTGGAAATTTGCATTTTTTCAAAAAATTGACAGTTGGAAATAATTGTGTGCATATTTCTTTTGTACTTCTGTTTGGAAGAAATTCTTTGCAAGATGAAAACTTAGTTTCCTTCATGACTTACTTGATCATTGTTGACTCTTATTATTGCAAAACTAAAAATTTAATCTCAAATACCGTAATGTTTCTTTGACTTGGATATGTATGAATTTTCCAATTCAAAGTTCTTCTTAGATAAACCTTGAACCTTTTCTGGAACCTAATGTAGCAGTTTGTACACTTAATACTTGCTTCATTTCTGAAAGTTGTACGTATGTTGTAAAATTTTCCTCTTTGGTTCACTACAATCTTATCAAAGTGCTTCTTACTTTGATTCTAAAGATGATTCCTGTCACTTGTTGGAATACTAGAATCTTGTTTTTATCTCTATACTAGATGATGATCTGATGGACAACTTATCTCTTATACTATAAATTTGATCTTTTCTTGAAGTAATTGATGATGTTGTATCATGCTTATTTACTTGAGGGCTTCAAATGATACAGCTGTCTTTTAATTCTTACTTTGTAAAAATGGATTGTGTTTTGATCTCCTATAACCTGTAGCTACATTTGTATTCTTGGAATCTGAAGTTGATTCTTTAGCTGAAAAATACACTGGATTTATCAATTGTAATAGAAGTGTATTTTCTGATATTTTGTACTTAAGATTTCTTTGTACCTTGCAAGTGGATTTCTAGAATGCTGGAAAATTTATAATGTTGATTTTTCATGGCGAAGCATTGGAATTGTTTTTCCAGAATATTCTCTTCATTCTATTTCAGTTGTAACCCTTTCTTTTCCAGTTAACTTCAGCTTCTTGAAATCTAATTTTCTTCTTTAGTTGTAAACTGAAAAGTATACCTCTATTTTCCAGTCTCTATGTATTTAAATTCCATATTTGTACTGTAAATTCTCCCATTTGTAGGACAGTTACTAAAACATGAGTTACATTCCTCCTTCTTTCCGGCATGTACTTATGACTTGTATATTTCTTCTTAGCTACAATCATGTACCTACACACTTAAGAAAATAGTTAGAAAAATACTTAGGCTTTTTGGCCTCTCTTATGTCCATGGTTTTTATTTTCTTTTCTCTTTCTTCTTTCTGAGTGAGTAAATCTTGTATGTAGTTTGATCTTCAAGTAGACTATATCTCCTTTTGTTAAGAGATTCATATGCACAATTTAAGATAATATAGGAATATGAATTGATGTCTGAGCTCGTAATTGATAGCTTTCTCATTTTCTTCTTTTCAGGTATAGTGACTTCTTCAATAAAGATGAAGCAGGAATAAAAGCTGGGAATGCAGATGCTTCAACCAAAAAAGAAAACCCCCAAGCCAATGATGGGTTCACTAATACTCCTTTACTTTCTCTTTCATGCATGTGTACCTCTTATTTCAGTAGTTATACTTTAATTTTCAATTACGTCCCATGGATTATGTGGGAAACATTTGAAAATTCCTTATGAATAAAACGTTGGATTCTGAAAATGAGTTGTATATTTCATTATGCATTTAAGCCTTCTATATGGATTTTATAATGAACTAAACAACTCAGTAATATACTTGAATATCTTAATCATGAAGGAAAGAACATTTAAATAATACCTATAACATCTAGTAGTGAACTATGATCTCTGCAAATCTGCATTTAAAGTATTTTGTTCCAAAACTCAACACTTCACCTATTTTGCAATTGGACATCTTTATCAAAACAACACATATGTCCTGGGGGGCCTTGTGTTATTTTGCTGAAGATAGTCATGAAATTGCAGACTATGTGATCTGTTAAATTTTGTAGCAACACACATAGCTACATATTTCATGTAATCATTTAACTAAATCAATAGTAACAATATTCTCTAAAAGAAATCTCCCCTATCTTAGGTAAACTTCACCAATGCCTTCCATCGTAACGAAGTTTCGAGTTGCCCATTTTTGTACAAGTGCAAAAATTGTCAACAATCATCAATAAAAGTAAGAAAATAAGTGCATCCTCCTATAGATGGTGTTTGCATTTTCCCACAAATATCTGAATGCACAATTTCAAGTGGTGTTCTAGCTCTATTTGATTGGCCAACCAGAAATGACTTTCTATGTTGTTTTCCCATAATACATCCTTCACAAACACTTTCTGGTTTCTCAATTAATGGCAAACCTTTCACCATATTATTCATATGTAGTAATTTCCGAGCTCCAAAATATAAATGCCAAAATCTAAAATGACATAGCCAAGACTTATCATTCACTACTAATTTAAACGTTGCTTGAGTTTCTACAGAACCATTCTCTTCTTTAGAGTTTCCAGAGCTGTCTTGAACATTTTCGTAGCTATCTTTGGCTACTGCTGATTTTATGTCTTGAACACCTTCGTAGCTATCTTGAACCTTAAAAGCTACTCCAGAATTTACATTATTTGTCTCATGAACATATAAATCTATTTTTTCTTTCAAAGCTGACCTTATTTTTAATGGAAACATGTGGTTTATAGTCATCTGTACCTTGGCAATAATCAGATTGCTTGGAAGCTTGTCAAGAATAACACACTCATTGTTTTCCATGTACAATCTATAGCCCTTTTATATCAATTGTCCAATACTCATCAAGTTGTGTTTTAGACCAGCAACTAAATATACATCAGGCTTAAATTTTTTCTCCCCTTTTTTCATTAGAATATTAACCGTACCTTTACCCAAGAAAGTGACTTTGTTATTACCAGGTGTAACATCAATTTTAATGGTTTCATCCAAGCTAGAAAACAAATCTTTATTACTTGTCATGTGATTACTGTAGCGTGAATCTAAATACCATATGTCACATGGGCTTTCTTGAACAACATTACACTCAACTAGAGAGTTTGTAGGGATTGCTTTAGCAATCTTAGTGCATGCAATGAACATGCTACCTGAGGGAGTGGTGCTTGGCTAATTTTGACCTTGCTTCTGCTGATCATATTGTTTTTTCTTGCGTTCATCAGCACAATGCCCAAAATTCTTACAATAATGACATTGAATGTGTGACTTGTCAAATATTTGGCCACTTGGGTGACTGAAATTCTGATTTTGACCTCTACCACCAACATTTACAGGATTGCTACCACGTCCACTTCTAGGATAACTTCTCCCTCTACCTTTAGGACTAAAAATATTGCTTCCTCTTCCAAGATTTATAGATATATGAGATGAAAATGCATTTTCAACTGATGTATTTGATCTATTCAGTCTATATTCATGATTGATAAGAGAGGCATGAAGTTCATCAACACTAAACTAACTCAAATCTTTGGTTTCATCTAGATCCATAACCATAGGATCAAATTTAGAAGGGAGACTCCTAAGCACCTTCTCAACAACATTCCTATCCTTTATGACCTCTCCATGGGACTTGATTTGATTAATCAGACCAAAAACATGAGTAAATAAAGACTACTGAATCTGAGTTTCTCATTGACAAATTTTCAAATTCTCTTCTAAGGAGCTCTAACTTAGCAGTTGAAACCTTGTACATACCTTGATAAGCAATATCGAGTGTGTCTCATGCTTCCTTGGCTTGCTTTGCTATTGTAACTCTTGGGAGTATGCTCTCATGCATTGCTTGATGGATATAAAATAGTGCTTTCCCATCCTTCTTCCTCTTTTCCTTCAAGGTGTCATTTTGATCTTGTGTAAGAGCATTATATGATGCCTAGTCTATTGGTTCCTGGTAACCATTTTCAACCATTTATAAAATTTCCTGAGACCAAACCAAAGCTTTCATGGTCAAAGATCAATATTCATAATTTTTTCCTTTAAAGATAGGAGTTTGCACACTAACCAGTGATGCACCATACGTAGAAGCCATTAATGGCTGCCAAATGAAAAACTAAAAACCTAGAAAAGAAATAGAAGCAGATTTTATTCTGGTTCTAATACCAGATGAAGAGAACATGAGGATCTAAAAAAACTGTAGAAACTACAGAATCTACAAAAAACAATAGAGAATAAAACAAAACAGATTTTGATGAAAGATTTGGAACATGGAAAGAAAGGAAAACTACATAAATTTATAACAGAAAAATAAATCAACAATCTTGGCTTCAAATAACATAGATCTGGGCTTCAAATTGCTTTAGTGATGCACTAATATTTTCCAAGAATGAACAACAACTACAGTTGCACACAAAACCTTCATTCATACAACAACAACTTATAATGAAGTTTTCTTTTAGAACAACCATTCCAAACTTGAGCTGGGACTGCGCACTCTTTTCATCTTCTCCTAAATCTGATTTTTCCCTCTTTCTTTCTCTATGCAATTACACTTCTCCCAAAAACATGATACTTTAATAATATTCACCTACACAAAGATTTTCCTTACAAGGTAGGATAAAATATCTGACAAGAGATAATCAGGGATAATTTTTAAGCAAAAAGTAAATGTGTAGTTGTCATAATTAAATACAAATATGAGAATTCAAAGAACTAAATTTGGAGAAAGATAAAAAATAGATGCACATTTAATGCCCAGTTGATTTTCCAATAGTTACAAACTAGTTTGCCACAGTGGTCGGTGTAGGAATGTTACAAGTTAGATTGCCCCTCAGCTGGTACAAGCTGACAGACATGAATCTGCTACTGCTACGTTGTTTGAACCCCCAGTAGGAATTTTCTCATCGGTTAGTGATTGACATATGTTTCAGCCTCTGCAAAAATATTGGTTACATTTTGGGGGAGATTAATAATGTTGAATTATTGTACGACATATCTCACTTGCTCGCTTTTATGAGATGTAGACCTTAGTGGACAATAAAGGTTAAGAATTATTTTATGACATAGGTATATCAACTGCTTCCTTTTATTAGATGTGGTCGGACCAACTTGTTTGGATGTACACTTTAGGAATCAACAAACCTTAGGAATCAACACTTAACTTTACTACTATAGTCCATTGTATAAATGAAATCACCAAAGTGTTAGAAAATAATAATTAAATGAAAGAGGAGGGTCTCGCAAAAATTAGGTTTTAGTGTTAAGTTGACCAGAACTCAAGAATTTAGTTATTTTTAGTTTATGGTTATGGTAGTAAAATATTTGTTTGTTTGTAAATTTATGTATAAACTAATTTGAAGCATGTGGATAATTCTAATTGTTGTATATATAATGAAAATATATGTGATGTGAGTCAATAGTACATGATATTTTGTTGGATGAATTATAATTACTTTTTGTTTTCCAAAATATTATCTAGTTAAATATCAAGGATATTAAAATATTCTATGGTTTAATGGAGGCAATAAAACACACTTTAAATTTCCTTATGCATTCTAAAGATCTATAGGTCATATTATTGTTGGAGAGAGGGAAATTGATTCCATAGTGTTGTAGTGCCCCTACCTGACATCACACCTTTACAGGGGCGGTGTATTGGTTGAATTATTGATCAAGACTGGAGCAATATATAGTCACCATTCAAATAGAACAAGGAGATCGACACATCCTAAATGCCTATTCAAACCTATCTTTTCCTTCCAAAATAATACAAGCAATTTATTTGAAATCCCGAGGTGTTAACCACAGTAAAACCCAAGTTAACATTGGAGACTTAATAGTAATTGGATGGTTACACAAAGTGGAGGGGGTAGATGGGAGTCATGCTAAATCAATATCTACTATTATCCCTCCAAAAATTAGCCCCACTAAGGATTAAATCAGCCCTGCGTTTGGAGATAAATATGTAACCTATCATCCCCTCATTTTTACTTTATTCAAATTGATCGATTTGGACCTGTATCTTGCCTAAGGCGGTTTCATTTTTCTCTAATTTTAAAGGAAACTACTACTTTCCTATCACTGTGTTGGTTATTGCATGTAAAAGAATAAGAAAAAGAAGATTGAGGTTGAGGAGGAGCTTCTTTTAGTTTAAGTGTAGTTGTATTGATTTGGCTTCTTCTACTTATAAACCTGTGACACACCCACTTTAACCTCTACAGCACCAGTCTCCAGGTATTCACTAGCTACCAGTTTGGTTTCGTCTTCTTTACCAGTTATTTTGAGTAGCCTCTGAGATGGATTAAAACATGGGAAGTGCCCTTTCTTGTTGTTCCACGTATGTCTTTGAAAATTTGTCTCTTACACTCTCCCTCAACATGAAACCCTCTGATTTTCCTTCCTTGGTCCAAGGGGTTTACTGATGCGTTGTTGGGACGATTGCTAGTGCTTGGGTTTAGAGTTGGGTAGCGTATGGAATGGCCACTACACGTTTCATTTAGAAAAATGAGCACAGACTACACATCTTATGTATTAGTTGAGATAGATGGAAAATTTCAGAGATAGGAAATGCACTAAAGAATAATGTAACTTATCCATTGATAATTGACTAAGGGGTGAATATCGCTGTATAATTCCTTTCTGTAATATTTTTTGTTGTATGGTAACTGTTATCCAAAATTCATCCCTCAAGGTAATTTTGATAACATGCATCAAATTCTTCAGTCCCGAGCAAGTAGATTAATTCAAGGCCCGAAATCGTGTTTTTGGGGGCCCCCTCGGTTTCTCTCTAGCTTTCTCATCTAAGGAAAAATCCCAACAAGTTAGAAAAATGGAAAAAATACAAAAAAAAGGTTGCAAGATTGTTTTAAAGCATTTCGGATCTGAAGGGTGCGGATCATACCAGCACAGGTTATACCGAGGTTCGTCGTACCAAGTTTGGGGCTGAGATACAAAGAAAATCAGCTAAGTCGGACATTTTTGTCCCAAGTAGTCCGCGGGACAGTTGGGACAGAAGTACGTGAGGACGCGAAAATCCGAAGCAGCCAAGGTAATAAAAATCTTCAAAGTTTTGTTTCGCATTGTTTGGGACAGTTGGGACAAAAGTACGCGTGGGACGCGAATCGGCTGATTTGCCGAAAGTCAGTCCATTTCAGGCAGTTCGGGGATTTTCGTCTGGGACAGCCAGGACAAAAGTACGCGTGGGACGTGAAAAGCCGTAAGCAGGGACAAGGAAGCCCGAATCAGCCGATGCAGGAGAATTCATCCGGGACAACCGAGACAAAAGTATGCGTGGGGCACGATTTTGCGGAAATAGCCACAACAAAGACGAAAAGTCAACGTTTGACCCGTGAACTTCAAACGGCCATAACTTTTGACTCCGAGCTCCAATTTTCACAAAATTGGACTTTCTGGAATTGAGCACAATGTCCTCTACGTCCTATTTTTAATGAGGGTAGATATATTTAATTAAAAGAAACATATTCGGCTCTAGTCAGTTAATGCTTATTCCTGTCAAATGACAGAAAACACCTGCCAGACCCAAAATAGCTGCCCACACTCAGAAGGCCATAACTTTTACATTTCTCAACAAAATCACAAAAAATTTGTACCGTTGGAATCATGGCTCTGAGCTTGACGTACAAAAATAAATAAATTCTGGATCCAATGAGAAATCAGTGGGAATTTCTTATAAAACGTGGCAGGGTTCATAACAGTGTTTTATTTGGTAGTTGGGAGTGCAATTAAGAGGCATGGTCACAATTATTTCTCTGCTGCAGCACCTGGGACACTATGGGGAGCCTTTTGCAAGTAATATACAATCATTTTACTCCATTTAATGCCTCTTACAAGTGGTTGAAGGACAGATTTCAGGATTTCCATTTTCCCTTCTCTCTCTTCTCATTTTTTCTATAAATTGGAGTGTTGGGCTCATTATAAAGGGAGGTAGTTTTTGTAGCAAAGCTCTACCAAAATTGCTTTGTGAATCTGATGTGTTGCAGGGCCTTTTTTTGGACTCCTTGCATGGTGATCCAGGCCCCTTTTCTTGTAACCAATTGAACTGTGCATATCAGGAAGCAATAAAATATAAGTTTGTGGATGCATCTTCCCCTGCTATGTTTTCTTGCATTATTATTTCCCCTTTCAACCTTGATTACAAGAATATTGTGTCTATTATTATGTTCTTGCATGGATCCATTATCATTGTGTATGTTTGAGATATTGTTGGTGAATGCATTTTGCTAGATTATAGAGAACTGTCATCACCCCTTCTAGCGTGCACTTTGCTTCTGTATCTCGCGCATTTGAAGACTACTCTCACACCCTCCTTTTCTGGTGTATCACCGCTTTAGTGTAGGATTTCATTTTATGCATTCTCTCTCCCTGGTTCCTTGGACATTTAAATTAGAATAGTTATTTTCCCTTGCATTAGAGTAGATTGTGGAAGGTAGTTTAGGAGAAAGAACCAACTTTCTCTGGAGGTCTATCTCAAGTAGAAAGTCCCACAACTTGGAGATAGTACCCATGTTATCCAATCACACCATGAGTCCAAGTATATGCACTTGTATAAACATAGTGGTGCTGTGATTCGGTGATAACAGTAATTTTTTTCTCGATTAGTTGTATTGGCTTGTGCCCATCTGAGCTTGCCATTTAGGACTGAAATTGGCACACAAAATGTTTCTTAAATCTTCCAAGTTTAGTGGCCGCTAGGAGAAAAGGGCCGCTAAAATGCATGTCTTTTTGTTGGATAGTGCCTGAAGATGATGTAGTCTCGTTGAATGTGAGGATCGCGAGTTTAGCGTAAAAAGGTATGGTTTTCCCCTTTTTGTTTGAATTAAATTTAACTTCATAATTTCTATATTTTCGAAATTAAATGTTGAATGATAGGGAACATAATTCAAACAAATGAAAAAATATTTCCTTGATGTGAACTCTCAAAACAATAACTAAAAAAAAGAAAAAATATCTTGAAAAGTCACGCGGATGGAGCACTACACCCAAGTATACCGCAAACTCGAAACTCCTAGCATGACCACTGGTAACATGGGACATGTTGAAACCCTCAAAATTCCCCTCATTTTTCAAGTGAAGTTTCGAAAAAATTTAGTTGGTGCCTTTGAGAGATGTTTGAGTAGCGTGAGCAGTCTGGTGAGATAAAAAAAATTCGTGCTTGAAATGGAGAAAGGCAATGTTAAATTGAGGCCCAAATCAGATAAGTATAGAAGGACCGCGAAAGGTGCCATGTGTCTCTTCGATGTACCTTTGGTGTGGTACACAACCATGGAAACCCAAAATGTGCACAGGCCCTCCATGTGGTTAGAGTCTAAAAAGAAAAAGTGTGCAGTTGAATCAACTAAGTATAAAGAGCTAGCGGAAGCCTCCACGTGTCCCAATGACACACCTCCAAAGGAAAAGTTCAAATTAGGATCCTAAGTGAGTGCAAAATCTCCACATGCCTCATCAGCGTAACTTCAAAAGCTGCGACACAAAGAGAGACCCAAAACTTTAGCCAGTCCTCCACGTGTCTAGGGTCCAACAAAAGTAAAATGTGCAACATGCCCGAATCGGCTAAGTATAAAAGAACTGGTGGAAGTATCCATGTGTCTCAAAGAAGCACCTTCAAGGGTTAAAGCCAAAGGTGGTCCCCCAACAAGTGCCATCTTTCCACGTGTCCCAGGTTCGAAAAAGGGACAGAGCTAGCCATTTAATTGACTAAGTATAAGAGGGTTGGTGGAATCCTCCACGTGCCTCATCGTCACAAATTCAAAAGACGTGGCCAAAATACAGACCCCAAGCTTGCGCCAACCCTCCATGTGGTCAGAGCCTCAAAAAATTTAAATCAACCGTTGAAAGTCTAAGGCCAGCAGACGGTGCCACGTGTCCCTTTGGTGCTCTTTTAGGGGGAAAATCCAAAAGCAAGTCCCAAATGTGCACCACATTCCAATTGGCACACATAAGAACATCAGGTAAAAATAGAGTCTCCAAATGAGCGAGAAGTCTCCACGAGTCCTGGGTCAGACATAAACCCTTCACCAAATAGAGGGACTTAGTCAGAACAAAAAATATAGAACAAGCCCGAAAAGGGACACATGGCCATGTTTCAAATCAAAGTGGGAAGGAGGATTGCCAGAGCTCTTTAGATTTTTTGGATTTATTTCATAAAAGGAATAAAGTGGAAAAGTAAAGTGTGACCCTGCTAGTCCACGGGAAAAATTCAAGTGTTAAGCACATGTCAAAAGTCAAAATGGGGAAAGCGGATCGGTGGAGAACTTTGAGATTTTGAGCCTTGTTTCCAAAAGGGAAAAAGTCAAGTGTTGAGCCCATGTCAAAATTCAAAGTGGGAAAGCAAGTCGACAGAGAACTTTGAGATTTTGAGCCTTGTTTCCAAAATGGAAAAATTCAAGTGTTGAGGTTGCTTCAAAAGTCAAAGTGAGAAAGCTGGTTGGCAGAGAAATTTGAGATTCTGAGCCTTATTTCTAGTAGGGAAAAAGTCAAGTCTTGAGCCCATTTTGAAAGTTAAAGCAGGAAAGTGGGTCGGTAGAGAACTTTGAGATTTTGAGCCATGTTTCCAAAATAAGTTAAATTATAAAGTGAAGTGCAACTCCATTACCACTCAGGTAAAGCCATGTGTTAGACCTATATCAAAAGCGAAGTTGTGGGCCTGCGGGGTTTGAGGGATAATTTTGCACTTTTCATATTTTGCGCTAAAGGCGCAATTTCAATTTTGGGCCCACGAATCCATTTTGCGAAAATTGTATTTTTCACCATTTTTGTGTGGATTCGATTCAAATATTCAAATGAGTGTAAATTTCACTCTAGAGCTTGGAATTCAACAAATTTTATACTATTGAAAAGATCTTGGTCTCCTCTACGCCATGGAAGCATACAATATTGTTTTCAGTAGGATTTGATGGTTAGAAATATGGAAAACATATTTCATGCCATTAATACGTGATCTAATTGCTTCAACTACCCATATCTGATTTACTCTTCCATCCTTCCTTCTTCAACATGCCAAAGACATGCAGAACCAAATTTGACAGATTGTAGGTGGATTTGCAGGGGAATTGATGGTTGGTTGTTGAGCTTCCAAATCAGATTTTCTTCCTTCTCTTCTTCTCCTCTTTTCACTTCATCTATAAATGTAAGAGCTTAGATCATTTCAAATGTTGGACTCTGATACTTTTGAAGTGTAAATAGAATTGAAAGCAATCAATAAAAAATAATTTCCCCTTTCTCTATATTCATCTATTGTCTCTTCTTGCTTGCCTAAAATTTGTGGATCATTTATCTTCAGTGATAAGAAACTTTATGTTCTTATTGATATGATATCTATAAATTTGTGTCAATGGAATGATATATTATGCTGTGAATGTGAATGATTCTATTATGTATCATTGTTTCTTAGTACATATAGAGTTATACTCTACTATCTATATTTCCTAAAAGTATTGTTATATTCTGCTCTATCCTTTCTTCAGTTCTTCCATTCGTTTGTATTGATAAACTATTTGGTTAAAAGCATTTCAAGATGTCATATGTCAATCCTTAAGATGAAAGTTGTACATTTGTATATAAGATTTGTTGCTTGCTTTCAATAACGAAACCTCTCCCATAAAGAGGAGGGACTTGTTGTCCCCTAACTGTGGTTTTAATAAAGTACCATTTTGAAACCTAACAGGACACCATGGGGTAGCTTAGCCAAGTCATTTGAATTTATTTAACATTCTTTCAAGTTGAATTTTTAAGCCCACTTATCTTATCAGTGAATTTTGTGATGTGTTCCTTTTAATAAAACATGATTGGTTGCATCTTACGGTTATTGCTTAGTTTGAGAGAAATTGAAAACCACTACCACCTACCTCAAGACTTCGAACAAGGGAATCATAAACAATATTCATTCCATTGAAATGACCTTTGGAAACTAGTTTTACAAGTGGGTTTTTAACTTTTTGGACCCACCAGTCATTGTACGACAAGAGTTGCTAACGTAATTACAATAACTTTCCTCGGAGTTTCCCTTACAACTTGAGCTATGGTCGTCAAAATCAACTTCTATCAAACATGATGAATTCTATATATGGGAGAGTTAGTATCAATAGTCAAAATTCGTGATCAAACTTAAACTGAGTGTTCTAAAGACCCGGTTGGTAGGCACTTTGGATGTTTTGGTCAGTTTTCTCAACTTCCTACTTTAGCTAGAATCTCCTTCTGAGAGTCTTGTTTGACTTCTAACCATGAGTGTTACCTCATAATTATGTCATAATGCTATTTAGAATATTATTTGATATTTTTTATTTAATGAATGGATTTTGAAATGTATGGTGTTTTTCTCTCTCCACCCTCTTCTTTCTCTAGAAATAATCATGATACTTTGGTTGATTTGAAAAATTAAAAGAATTAGGAAATGTAAATTGGTTTGAAATGAAATGAAAATGGACATGAAATGTAAATGGGTATGATATTTTGAATGGAAAATAAAGTGTCTCTCAAATTTCTCTCTCATCCTTACTCTCTCTCTCTCTCTCTCTCGTACAAAATCGTTAAGTACAAATGAATGTAAAAGTATGAATGAATGGGAAATGAGATTTGTCCTCTCCTTCCTCACTATCCCTCCATATTTCAATTATTTAATTGATTTTTTTTTAAATTATGAATGTGTGGGTTTATGCTTAAGTGTAAGGGATCCCCATACCAGTTCTAGGACTGACCCTACGGTGGTTGTAGGTACCCAAACAAAAGGAGTAGTAAAAAGACACTCGTGTCTTTTAATAGCATGTTATTTGAAGGTAATGTAAATGTTTAGAATATTTTAGTGACATTTTTATGAATAGAATATATATTTTTCATTATTTCCATGATGTATAGGATAGTGTTGCGTATTGGGAAAATGTACTATTTCATACGTATTTGTACTTTTTCCTATTTAATGAATGTTACTCTTTGTTGTAATTGTGTATAATTGTTAAGTAAATGAATTTTTTTATATCATGTTGATTTGGAAAATGATGGCAAATAATCCTTCTTTTAGTGTCAAAATAAATATAGGAGCATGAAATTGGAACCTTGCCTTTTAAAAGGTTTAGTGTCGTCAAAATTTTGGATATGATTGTGCCAGTAAAATTATTGGAAAATAGTTTAAAATGGTGTGGAAGGAAAGAAATTTAATTTAATTTTTTATTTACTTGGTCAATAAAATAGTTAAATTCCTAAATCTAGTGGAGAAAAGAAATTTGTCTTTTGTAATCTAGGCCCTAGCCTCATGGGAATGTGTAAATCCATTATTTAGTTATTATAAAAATTACCTATAACCCAAAGTAAATCAATGAAATAAAAATGAAACTTGGACTTGATTCTAAACCTCTTATCATATATATATATATATATATATATATATATAGAATTTTTTAAGAAAAAAAAAGATTCTAACCTCCACGTGTCTCCTTAGCGCAACTCTAAAGGTCAAACTGAGAGGAAAATTCTCAAATGAGTGCAGGCCCTCCACGTGGACAAAACTTGAGTTGAATTGGGCTGAGAGTCACCAAATTCCCCAATGACCCACCTCTCTACTTTGAACTCTCAATGTGGGCCTCGACGGAGTTGTGGATCATTTCATAACTTCTCTCCTTCATATAAAAAAGGAAAAAGTCTACAAAATGCTCCAGCTACCCACCTCCCTTGTTGTAACTTGAAAAACTACCACGTGTCCTTCTTTGGGGTCAAAATAAGACTTTTTCCCTTCCACTTCATATTTGTTGAATAGCCAATCAGAAACTATCGGGGCCACGAGACCAATTTGGCATTTTTACAAATGTGACACAAGTGACAATTTTCACCAAAAAGATCTGCCGGGCCGCATCTAATCAGAAAGGACCACGTTTCCATGGATGTTGGGACATAATCTGAGAGGGAAAACATGACTGTGGAAAAATAGAATGAAGGGGAAACCCTGAATTCACGCCCGAATTACAAATTCTTTCTCATGGACAGAGAAACTATAAGCAAAACCTAGACTCAAAGTGATCCATGACCCAAGGAGAATACTGAAAATGGAAACCAAATAAAGGGGAAATATTTCATGCAGCAATACAAGGAGACATAAATACTTCAGCCATGTGGACTGAGTCATTTTGAACAAACAAGAAAAAATTAATTTGAACATCATCATTGGCTCTGACTCGGTGATGGGAACTCCTTGTATTTGCCGCAAGAACAAAAGACCAGACCATGTGCCAAAAACCCATTGGGAAACAGAGTAAAAAACAAGGTTACAGAGCAGAAAGAAAATAATCAAATCCCACAAGACAAACTGAGAAACCAACAAAAAATGGTCACCAGGGACTAGGAAAAACCTAAACAGAAAAACACGAAAAACAAAACAAAAACAAAAGACTATACACTGTATAATGGTACATGTCTTGATTTAGAGAAATCATTCAAGGAAATGTTTCGAGTGCCTGCCATTAACAGGAAACTCAAGCTATTCCCCATCTAATTATTTTAGGGAAAAGGTGTGCTCTCAAATCCGAATGTCAATAAAATAAGGGCCCATCCATAATGCATCAAAATTTCCATGGTTTCCCTTATCCTCATGTTTGCTATCCCATAGTATCACCAGATCTCCCACACTAAAAGCTCTTGGATTCACCTTTTTATCAAATAGCTTCTTAAATTTCTCCTTGAACTTCACGTGTCTTTCATGGGACTCTCTTCTCTTCTCATCCAATTCCACAATTTGATTTATACGAACATCATAGGGATTGACCTCATGGTCCTCTAATTGTTGGATAAATTTGTAAGAAGATAATTACATATGCAAGGAAATTAGAGCTTGAGTTCCATATACCAATTCAAATGGGATTTTTCTAGTAGCTCTTTTAACAGTGATTTTATCAGCCTAAACAACAAACTTCAGCTACTCACTCCACTTCCATTTGTTTGGTTCCAAGGTCCTTCTGATTATCTTCAACAAATTATTATTTCTTGATTTTTCTTGTCCATTACCTTGGGGATTATAATTTGAAACATATGTTAAATTTATCCCATACTCATGACACATGGTTACCAAAGGTTTGGCTCAAAAAATCATAGCATTGTTAGCAACTATCTTAACAGGCATTCCAAACCTGTAAATTATATGATTCAAAATGAAGTGCATAACTATTTGGTGGGTAGCTTTCTTGGTAGGGATTGCCTCCACCCACTTGGTGAAGTAATCAATGGCCATTAATATCCACTTTTGGCCTACACTCGAAGAATCTAAAATATCACCAATGAATTCCATTCCCCACTACTTAAATGGGGCTTCAATTGATATAGGCTACAAAGGGAGGGAGCCTAAAGATTTCAATCTTCCTGAAAAATGTTGAAAACTATCACAACTTCTTACTAGCAGAGTTGTATCTTTAAAAAGAGTTGGCCACCAGTAACCAATCCTTCATATCTTATGGGTTGTGACTCTTCCAGCAAAATTCCCTACACAAACTCCTCCATGGAAATAATTGATTATTTTTTGGGGCTTCATCTTCAGTGATATATCTCAGAAGAACTCCCTCAGGGTTCTTCCAAGCTAACCCTTAATCAAAGATGATGTACTTCTAGGAGGCTAACTTAAGTTCTCTATTTTTGATTCTTTCTTAGATACTCAGGGCATTGTAGATGTTTGAGATAAAAAATAATATCCTTGTACAATTAAGAATTTGTCACTTTTTCAAGAATATTCATATTTTCTTCTTCAACCTCTTTTATCTCAACTATTTGCAAGTTGCTTTCTACCATTAGTTTTGCTAGGCCCAATCCTATGACCAATTTTGTAGTTTGGATGTCCATATCATATTCTTGTAATTTATTTTCCCATCGACATATTTTATTTGAGATTTCCATCTCTGATAGGATATCCTTGACCATGGTATAGGGGACATAAGATATGACCTTAGATCTCAAAATATATGACCTAAATATTTTTGTGGCTTTGACCAAAGAAAAGGCATGTTTCTCCATGATAGTATACTTTAACTCTGCCCCTTGTAATGATTTACTAAAGAAAGCAAATGGCCTTTCAGCTCCTTCATCATCCTTCTATAACAAGAAAATATGCAATGGTATTCTCAGAGGCAAAGGAAAACATTTGGAAATAATTTTTTATTATCAGGAGCTGCTAAAACATGGGCATTTTTCAATGTTTTTTTAATCCTAGTGAAGGTTTAGATAACTACTTATTCTCATCCGCTACTCTGATCCTTCTTCAACATATTGGTGATTGGGATAGTCAATTTAGAAAAGTTGGAAATAAATATCCATAAAATTAATTTTCCCAAAAAGGGGTTGAATTCCATTTTTGGCTCTTGGAATAGGAACTTTACAAATGGTTTCCACTCTCTCAGGATCAATCATGACCCCTTCTTTTGATACAATATGTCCAAGTAGCTTTGCCTTTTGAAACTCAAAATGGCACTTCTTGGGATTCAATGATATACCATAATCCCTACACCTTATCAACATATTTTCTAAATGTTACAGGTAATCACTTATTTTTCTTGAAAATACTATCACATCATCCTGATTCACAAAAATTAAGTCATTTATATATCCTGAGAATTCTACATCCATCACTCTTTGAAACGTGGCTGCAACATTCATCAGGCTAAATGACATTCTGACATACACATAAGTTCCCCATGGAGTGGTGAAAGTGGTTTTGATCCTATCAGATTGCTTCATAACCACTTGGTTATACCTAGAAAAACCATCCAGAGTAGATAACAATTCTGAACCTGTAAACAATTACAACATGTTATCCATATTTGGCAAGGGATAATTGTCTTTAATTGATGCCTTATTTAAATTTATGAAATCAACACACAATCTTATATCCCCATTTTCTTTCGGAAAGGTACCAGGTTTGCTACCCATGTAGAGTATATTGTAGGGTGTATAATTCCTCCATCCCTTAACTTCTTCAACTTTTCTTAATTTTTTGAGGAAAGGAGGGGATTAACTAGTCTCTATTTTTACTTAAAATGTTTGGCATTAGCTTCCAGGGGTATTTCATGTTCAAAAAGTTCTTCCCTATATGCTTTTAGCTCTAAATATGACCAAGCCAAGTAGTCCTGGTACTTTTTTAGCAATTTGACATATGACTTCTTTTCATCTCTATTTAAGTTGTTTCCTAGCCGTATTTTCCTTGACTCATAAGTTTTTCCAAGGTTATATTCCTCAACATCCCTCAAGGATGACATGTGTCTATTAATAATGCAATCAACATTATCAAAATTTGATTCTAGTGTAACCAAACCTCTGGGAATAGTATTGGTTTTCAATTGGATAATGTCTTTGCCAAACAGGGTCTCTTTTCCATCATTTACACAAACCGTTGCTTCCCAGTCCATACTTTGATTGGAAAATTCCCCTTCATTTTGTAGAAACCTTTGGACCTGAGCATCATCTTCAAACACCTTGTCAGTGCTTGATATTGTCAGGGACAGATGGCCTGGTCAATATTTCAATATCATATTCACAATAGGGAGACATTGTACAATTTTCAAACCTAGATCCTAATACTGCCAATTTTTCTGCTACAGTATTATAGCTCCTATCATGATGTAATATATTGAAGGAATCAAACATTTCAATGAAGTCCCAAACTACATGCTTATATTGTTTCATTATTTGATTCTTTGTAGCATACAACTTTCTGACTTGTTTGATTATCAACTCTGAATCTCCTTTAAAAAATAATTCCTTGACACCATATTTCCATGTAATCCTTAGACCCAAGAGCAGTGCTTCATACTCAGCAATATTGTTTGTGCACTTAAAATTGAGTTTAAAAGAAAAGTCAAAATCCTCTTGTCTTGGAGATATCAAAACAACCCCAGCTACCATTTCCAGATCTAGAACAAGCCCCATCAAACATCAAGGTCCAAGGAGAACCAACCTGCTTAGGATGCTTGCACTCATCAATTTTATGCTCCTTACAATCATCATAGTCCACGAAGTTACTGAAATCAACATCTGTGTACAATACTTCATAAGAAGCATTATTAGGGTCCTTAATAATATGCAACATTTTCTTCTCACCATGTAAATTCACAAGGTTCCCCTCAATTGGTATGGTTGTCATAAGAAATATCCATTTGCACACTTCCACCAACACTAGCTGCCCACTTTCTATGATAATAACATCCCCCATTTGGCAGGGAAATCCACAATAATCACATTCATGGTTAAGCACTTTCCTGGGAAAGCTGCCAATTGCACTACTAACCCTTTGACATACCCAATTACTGGCACCCCTCTTGAATCCATGGAAGTACATTTCCCAAAAGCCTGTTGTTACCTTGATATCTAACTCATTCATTACCTCAAGAGGCATTACATTACATGAGGCACTCCTGAGTCAAACATGCAGTTATGTACCAGCATATCTTTAATAATCAAAGTGGTAAAAAATGGATCCACATTAAGCTGAGAATCAACCATAGAAGTTCCCAAATATACCTCAGATGATTCACCCAGTTCCTCCAATGCTTGTGGTATTTCTGATTCTGCAATAATGGGAGGAACCTCTATATTATTAACACTTTTTCCTGAGTAATATTTTCTTCCTTAAATCCCAAATATTCAAATGCCCTTTTCCTATGCTCAGGGATCCTGAGTAATTCAACAATGGGAATAGTGACCTTGATCTAACTCAAGATTTGGGCTATGTCACAAGGAACATATCTGGGTAGGGAAAGTGTTAGGAGGGAGATTCATAGTTTCATCTGATAGTATAGGAGTTTTCAGAGTCTAGGCATGGGCAAGAGCACAAGTTTTATTTGGGGTAATTAGGCCTTTTCCATATGTATCTTTCTTAGGGGTCTCCTTAGGGATACTGGTGAGGATTGGAACTTTTATGCTTGGCTTGTGGCCCTCCCCCTTTAACAACCTTACTTCTGGTGTTATATTCTTTCTCCTGAGAAACTACTGCATTCATCAATAGTTTCCTATCCTCTTCGGAAGGGATCCCTCCATCATACTTTTTAATCATCAAATCCCTTAAGTATTCAAAATCATGATTGGGAAAATCAAATTCTTGCACCATATCAATTTCAAAATCATTAATGGGAGGAAGCAAGGCAATACCCAATGGACGCAATCCCAAAAATCTTCAGTAATTCTGGAACTTATCAATTCAGTTGAGGTTTCCCCTGTTGTGATTTTGTAGGGCATTCCATCATGCACACATCATCATCTGTCTCATCATCATCAACTTCCTCAACTTCCTGATATGCATCACATGGGGAGTGTGGTAGGAAAAAACTATCACACCACTCAATAACATTGGCCTCCTCCACAGCAAAGCAAGCCTGGTAGTTCAAAGGATCAGGAACCAATCTATTCTCCCTGGGTTAAGGTTGTTTATTGCCTGATCCCATGAGTCCTTTCCCTCTTTCATCTAGTCTGTGATCACCTCTAGGATGATTTCCAGACCTCTCATGGCCGTGTGGCCTTGTTTTGACCCTGGGAACTTTGTCCTATCCCTTTTTTCTTCTGGCTAGTTTATAGGATATTTCTTTGAACTTCTCTAGCAAAAGTTTTTACAACCTCTTCCAAATCCACAACTTTTCTTGACTGAGGTTTTTCAAGATTGATCAACTTAACACCTTTCTCTCTTAGGAGGCCTTCCAACTGCTTTGATGTTATTCTCTATTTGTAAATGGCCATGGTGAAATCCTACCTCAATGTTCCTGGGTTCTTATCTCTCAAGTAATAAGCAATTCTTCTTATCAAAAGCATCAAAATATTTTATCAAACAAGAAACATCACTTGGCCTCAGGATTACAAGTAGCCTATTCAAGGTCTTATTGAACCTAGTATTGAAGCTCATGAACAGATTCATTTGGATTTTTCTTTATATTTTCAAATTTAGATAAAAGGAACTTGAGGATCTGTCTTATCCCCATACTGCAATCTAAAGGCACTTTTCATCTCAGTCCATGAATCTATTGAATTATCTAATAAACTCCTTGTACCAGTCACATGTGCATCCTCCTCAAGAATATGAAATAAACAGTTTTATATACACATCTTCAAACTCAATTTCAAATTCTTCCATCATATTGACAAATAGTTTTAAATGCTAGTCACCAGTGATGGCATTATTCCCTTGAAATTTTGGCAACCTATTTTTGACATCTTGTGGCACTATATTAGGATATCCATTCATACCTCTGAAATCTATAGGTCCAAAAGTGTTGACAACAAATGGAGGTCTAGGTGGAGGTTGGGCCATATTTCCTTGAGGGGGTGATCTTACAGGAGAAACAAAATGATAGGGAATGAGGGGTCTTTGGGAGAACAGGAATATAATTCTCAAAATAGATATTCTCTAATGACTCAACTTCTTGGACAACCCTATCAACCTTGGAAAAAATAGGGGAAAACGGAGAAGCACACTTTTCAGACACAAATGATGGCCCCTCTCAGTTGGAGAACTCAATTTACATAAATATTACCTGATTCAAAATCACTTGAAGATGTATGGTAATATTCAACCACAGATTGGTCACCCTTCAGGACTGATATCTCCTTTTTGATTCTTGATCTCTAACAAACTTTCCAAACTTGTTTTCCTTCTGAATTTTCTTTTCCCAGTTCTGGAAATAACTTTCTAGTAGGGTCCCTAGTGAAGATAGATCTTCTTCCTTCCAGATTTACACAGATTGATGACAAATTTCACTTGACATAGGTTAAGGCACTAGTAATTATTTAAAATTTCAATTCAACACGGAGTCCGCCACTAAGGATTTTCACCTTAGTTGTGCAGATGCACTATAGGTAACTTTCCAAGTGTCTATCAATGCTTAATTTCTACAAAGCTTAACAGATTTGACCTTCCTTTACCCAAATTTATCACTATTGATGCAAATTTAGTGCAATAACCACTAGAAATTGGAAATACTGCACAATGAACATGTAATCTTGCACAAATATTATAAATCTGCAACAAAGGATGATGTATTAAACAATGTATTTGTACTTAAATCATGCAAGAAACATTACCAGGGTTCGGTATGTGTACACCTTTATTCAATTAGTTCAAATAGTCCCTAGGTCCTACTATTTAAATAATCCTCGACAATGACACCACTTTGGGTGTTGTTTCCACACAAATAGGTCGCAGTGTTCAAATAATCCCCAGAAACGGTGCCACTTCGGTGTTGGTATCCAAATTGATTCTCCTGTGAGGGCCTGAGCTGGTACATCATTCTCCCAGAATTATGGAACTAGGATGCTTAGGGACAAGACGGACCATGATATGAGTCATTTTATAGCCAAGGGGATGAGATTCTTCTGACTCTTTATCACTCAGGCATCAGAGAAATGGATAACACCTCACTGAGGGTTTGATTGCTACCCCACTACTTTAGGTTGTGCCTTCAACTAGGGTGAGAGGACCCGTTATGTATAACCCGCATCGGTGAAAGACATCAAGAGCTCCTTCCTTGCAAAATCTTAATGAGAACCTTGAGGAAATATGATCAATACAACACAATCTAACTCTCACGAGTTGTCACACTAGAGAGTGGAGATGTTTCCTAGAAAAAGGTTTGGGTTACTAAAGACAATAATGAATCCTGATTGTCCCTACATACTTTGGCAATGGAATTTGTTCATTTGTGGATACACAGTACAAGCAGGGGTAGTTCGTGTAGGATTCGTTGTTTGAGAAATTTATTGGTGGGAAGTTAAGCAAGATAGAACAGGATTATACCAGATCTTTGAGAGCCTTTACAAAAATTGGAAAACTTACAGACAGAAATGCTTTAGAACAACCAAGATATTCCTTCAACCAAGAAGGTGTGCATCAATGGAGGCCCAGAGACTGCACGGTTTCACACACTCTTCGAGAATTCAACACAAAGGATCGTGCTAAAGACTTAATTAAATGATAGGAATCTCTGGTTTGTCATGCCTAAGATACACTCATAGGATTACAAACAATCTTTATCAACATAGTGAGAGTAAAGTGATTTTAAATTAGTTTATTTCATTACCAGATGAAGGCTTCTTCTCATAATGAAATTGGAAATGCCACAATACTGACACATGGATGAGATCTTGTGTGACTTAGAGAGATTTTAACATGAGATTGCAATAGGAAAAAGAAAAACTATTTGAAAACTATTTTGAAATAAAAGCAGACACAATAATGCACATGATCAACACAAAGTCATTCAAAGTTCATCAAATTCATCAGTAGGGGAAATGTTTCTTAAACAATCTCAGAGCCTATCAATGGTTGTACACTTGCAACCACCTTGACATGATTGAATCCAAAAACATAGGGAAATGAACTGGTTCTCTCAGACGACCTCTCGGGAAAATGGTTTCTCTCAAACTTTCTTAGAAAAATTAACCTCCGACCATTTGCAAGAGTATTCTCATTTCATTTATACAATTCACTCACTCATTCATCCCAAATTTCCCCCCAAAAAGAAGAATATTCAAGGAATCCTTTGCTTGTTACAAATTTGTCTCAGAAAGTGATGTTTAACAAATTTACACCCAAAGCTGCCAAGTGGATAAATCATGAACTGATCACATTTCTCAGACCCTCAACTATGACTGGGATGCCATATCATAATTTTTGACAGTATTCTTAATCATTATTTCATTCTCGTTGTGAAGAAATCCCCTTTTTAATCATTTTCAGGTGGCTCCATATGGTTGGATCTAACAAGCAATCCATTTTCACCCTCAAGAAATACACCTTGAGAAATGAGTGCCCTCGCATGGATGCCTACATTTGTGCGTACGAGTCCAAGTCGGCCAAGTGCAAAGAGGAGTCAGCGGAAACCTCCATGTGTTTCCTTGGCAACAACAAAGGTGAAGTCCAGAGGTAGGTTCCCAAATGAGTGCGGGCCTTCCACATGTTCAGGACCCTAGAGAATTGCATCAGTTGCTGAAAAGTCAGAGTATGGGAAGGCCCAGTGGAAGCTTCCACATGTTTGTTTGGTGTAACTTCAAAGATGAAGTTTAGAGGTAGGACCTCAAATGAGCGCAGGATCTCCACAATGCCATGGGCCCAAGAAAGTTTCCTTGGCCATTGAACAAGTCTCAGTATAAAAAGGAGCAAGTGGAAGCCTCCACGTGTCTCTTCAATCACATTTTTGATATGGAGCCCAAAAGTGGAGACCCCAAACAAAGTGCCACGTGTCTCAGCCCAGGAAAGTTGTTAAAAAGAGTCTAAGGACATGGAAGGTGCCACATGGCTAGGGTCTAAGAAATCCTTCTCGTTCGTTGTTCTAAGCTTCCACGTGTCTCTCTGGTGCTTTATTAGTATGAATCTCAGGGATGCGGGCCTTCCACGTGTCTAGGGTCCGATAAAGTTACACCGGATAGTTGAAAAAATTCTAAGTATCGGAAGATCTAGCATAAACCTCCACGTGTCCCTTCAGCACACTTTCAAAAGTAAAGTTTAGGATAAGCACAGGCCCTCCACATGTCCCAGAAAGTTACTTGAGAAGTTCTAAGTATAGATAGGAGCCAATGGAAGCCTTCTACATGTGTCTCCTTGACGTGCAAACTGTAAAGGTAAGAGCTCAAAGAAGGACTCCTCAAATGAGCGTGTTCCTTCCATGTGTCCATAGGGTCTTTACAAAGATTACACAAGGCTGTTGAAGAAATGTATAAGTATGGGCAGATCCAATCAGAATCTTCCACGTGTCGTCTTTTGGTATGAAGCTCAAATCCAATGGGGCAGGTCCCCAAACTAAGCACAGGCCTGTCCACGTGTCCAAGGCCTATAGAATGTTTCTTGAGAAAGTCTAAGTATAGAGAGGAGCCAGCGTGAAGCCTCCATGTGTCTCCTTGGCGCAGTTGTAAAGCTAAGACCTAAAGGTGGATCCTCAAATGAGCGCATTCACTCCACCATGTCCATGGTTTGAAAAATCTACACCAGCCGCTTGAAATAATATCTAAGTATGGGCAAGGCCAATCAGAAACTCCACGTGTCTCCTTGGTGTAATTCCAAAGGTCAAACCGAGAGGTGAATTCTCAAATGAGTGTAGGCCCTCCACCTGGAAAATAATTTGAGTTGAAAGCGGGCCTAAGAATCTCAAAATACCCTGTGACCCACCTCTCCTCTTCTAACTTTTGATGTGGGCCCCAGACGGAGTTGTGAATCATTTCATAACTTTTCTCCCTCGTACAAAAAGGTGAAAAATCTAAAAAATGCTCCAGTGATCCGCCTCCCTACTTTGTAACTTGAAAAACAGCCATGTGTCCTTCTTCGGGGTCAAAGTAATACTTTTTCCCTTCCACTTCATATTTTTTGAATAGCCAATCAGAAACTATCAGGGCCGCGGGACCAATTTGGCATTTTTTACAAATGTGACAAAAGTGACAAGTTTCACCAAAAAGACCCACTGGGCCACATCCAATCAGAAAGGACCATGTTTCCATGGATGTTGGGACAAAATTTGATAGGGAAAACATGACCTGTGGAAAAATAGAAGGAAGGGGAAACCCTGAATTCATGCCCAAATTACAAATTCTTTCTCATGGACAAAGAAACTATAAGCAAAATCCAGACTCAAAGTGATCTATGACCCAAGGAGAAGATTGAAAATGATAACCATATGAAGGAGAAATATTTCTCGCATCAATACAGGGAGACAAAAAAAACTTCAACCATGTGGATTGAGACATGTTATCTCAAATTTTCCTTGGAAAAATTGATCAAACACGACCCTATGCAGAAATAAATCTAAAGGATGTTTTCGTTGAACGAGCCTACATTTCAAATCTGATAGTCAGGTTAGATGAAGGCTCTACAATGGAATAGCAGGCTCAGGGAAGATAAAACAATGTTAAAGAAAAATAGAGGATCTTAAGAGAGAAACGGGGAAATGTTCAATGTTTTTGGAATTTACAAACAATTCAGATCTAGCAAAAATTGGCCAAGTATGGAAGAATTAGTAGAAGTTGACATGTACCTCATTGGCACTTGTCTAAAGGTTAAACCCAAAAGCAGAGACTCAAAAAAGCGTGGAGCTTCCACGTATCCTAGGCCCAAAACGGGGTAGATTCGGCCGTTGAAAAGTGCCACGTGTCTCAACGACGCACATTCAAAGGCGTGACCCAAAGTGGAGACTCAAATGAGCATGAGGCTTCCACGTGTGTAGGGTTCAAGAATGGCATCAGCCCAAATTGGCTAAGTACCGCAGACTCGCAGAAGGAGCCATGTGTCAACCCGACGCATCTTCAAAATTAAATCTAAAAGCGGGTCTCTTAGACAAGTGCCAAATCTCCACTTTTCCCAGGTCAGATATATAGCCCTGCCTATGTGTAAGTGTTTGCTTTTAACTAATGCTAAATATAAATGGAAGATTAACACCTAAATAGTCTTGATTAGCAAGGATTAAACAAAAATTCTAAGCACCATCATAATAAGAATTAATCAAGGGTTAGATGCTAACATTTATCAATAAAACTATGAAATCAACAATGTTAAGTATCTAAATAACCTCTATTCTTTAACAACATGCAAATGAAAGAACCTAGGTAAGTTCCATGGCTATCAAAAACAGTTGTCCTAAATGTTCCAAGAACCTAGGAATGGGGGCTAATCAAAGGTGGGCTACAAGACCCTTTTGAGACCTCCCATATGACCTAAGCACTTTAGGCTAGAATAGAAAGCTTAGCTCTTCGAGATGATGAAATCTCAAGAGGACCAAATGCAAGCTCTTAGTCTCTTAGCTACATGCTTAGCATTTACTCTCTTAGGAGGTTTAGGTGTAAGTAAAAAGTTAGGTGGAGGGCTCTTTATATAGCCCAAAGGATAAAGGATTTAACAAATCCTCAAGAATGTGGGATAAAGGTAAAACACATTTAGGAATGGATAAGGTTGCTTTATTAAAGGTAACCTTACTTTAGAAGGATTTAATACATGTTTAGCAAGTCATGGGAGGTTGGGGGTGTTTTAATTAATCAAATGTGATTAACTAATAGGTAGATGTGAGCTTATAGAAGCCAATTAGAGGGATATTAGTACGATTTAGGCTATTAGAAAGGGATTAAATCAATTAAATATTGATTTACTAGTTAAATGAAGGGGAAGACTAATTAATTAATAATAATTAATTAATTAATCTAGATAGAGGAGGTGATTAATTAACGGAAGGTCATTAATTAGGTTGTTAGCTGAATATGTGACTTGATCAATTAGTGTATTGTAATTGATTAACGACAACAAGAGGAAATATGAGTGCTTTTGACGATAAGTCATCAATTTTTGAGAAAGGGGATAGTTAACGCAATTTAAGTATTTAAATTGCTTAGGCGTAATTATATGTGTCTACATTTTCCCCTCTTTGGGGTGACGTAAGTGAGGCCACTTTAAAGATAGTAGATGAAAGAAAATTTTGAAGGAATAGAAGAAAAATTAGTAGGAGGGAGAGATGCCCCCTCGAGTGTCGATGGGGTGATGAAAGAAGCCGATTGACGATTGAAAAATGTGAGAGGTAGAGAGAATAATGGGAATGGGTAGGATGCCCTGATGAGAGAGAAAATTAGGGGTGAAAAGGGAAGTGGTGTAGAAGAAATAAGGAAGAGGGGAGAGAAGAGCTTAGCCTCTAGCCTGATGTTTATGTGGAACAAATTTGATGTCATCATATTGCCATAGGAACTACATCATTGGCCCTAATTAAAAATATAAGCATACGAAAAAGGTAGAATGACATGAAAATCCATACTACGAATAATTTTCCATTGCTGAAAGTACCAACTCCATCCAACATACAAAATACAATGTAATACGAGAAGGAAACCAGCTCATGTAACAGGGAAAACAAGTATGAACGCACATATCCAACCCAACAACAGTCAAGATAGTTGTACAAATTTTTTGTTATCTGTGCTGAAGAGATCCACAAGTTCGTGATTGAAGACAAGGGTTACAAATGATGCCCCAAGCAAGGATACATGCAAGGGAAAATGACAATGGACATGGGGTCCATGAAAAGGGTTTGTGTACAACGAAACAACATCAGGAAACCAAAAGTTCCCCAGATTACCGACGAAGCAAGCAACTAGCTTTGTGAATGGTTGTGAATCCGGTGATCTGTGAGTCATATTAATCAGGGAAGATGTGAGACAAACCAATAGGATATGGAGAAAATACCATGTGCAAGACACAAGTTTCAGCCGTAAGAAGCAAGTTACCATTTTGTAGGGTTTTTTACTTTTTAGGAAATTTTCAAAAAAAATTGCCTTGTTTTTTTGATTTTTTGATATATTAAGTGTGTGTATTGTCTTAGCTTTCTGGACCGTGGTAAACAATAGAAAAAAGGAGAAGAAGAAAATGAAGGGCCTAGGGGTAACAGAAAG
Source organism: Taxus chinensis (assembly GCA_019776745.2). Taxonomy (NCBI): domain Eukaryota; kingdom Viridiplantae; phylum Streptophyta; class Pinopsida; order Cupressales; family Taxaceae; genus Taxus; species Taxus chinensis. The sequence continues at coordinate 631,788,280 of CM034154.1, read as the reverse complement.
TGCTCTAGGTGGAAGAAAGGAGAAACAAATGACAAATAATGTCCTTGTTTAGTGGAAAAATTAAGAAAAAATAATTATTTGAAAAAGAAAAATATTTACGAGAGTGTGAAGAAGACTAAAAATTTCCAGGGAGCAATAAAATTTTCTGGGGTAGAAGAAAGGGTATTGGACAAAAAATGCCCCAATATAGTGAAAAAGAAGAGAAAAATAACCTATTTAATAAAAATTATTATTCCACAACGGTGATCGAAACAGGTTTCCTAGCCATCCGAACTATGAAAAATAGGTTAATATACCCCCTAGGGGGGTAAAAAACATCGTAATCAGTTAATTTTAACAGCCCAGTTTAGAAAACTTACCATGAGTCTTTGACACTCAGGATAGATGGTGATCACATGAGACCATTTGAGGCATGCTGACACAGTCTGGGGGTACCAGGGGCACGCGGACGAGGGGCCATTTGTGAGTATCTGCAACCTTGCCCTTAAAATTTTTTCATTAATGCATTAATTAGCGTATTTAGGCATAGAAAACACGTAGGTGCACTTGCATGCAGGCACAAGCATGGGGTTAGGGCGTGCATGTGCCACTTTAGGGGTGCAGGTGCCAGAGCCATGCGCGCACACGCGCAGTCAAAAAATGCATTTCGCACACATGCGCACGTGCACACAAAAGCACACATACATGCATGCACACACACCGAGAAAGGGGTGCACATGTGAAAAGCATGGTGGAGGCATGGGTTAGTTAAGCACACATAGGCAGAGGCACACAATGCACGTGCAAGCACCAATTAGGTGGCGCACATGCCAAAAAGGGTGTGCAGGGCACCTGAAAGAGGGTACATGTGCCAGAAAACACCCTGTGCGCAAGTGCAGGGCACTAGAAATGTTGCACACATGCCCAAAAGGATGCACAGGCACCCTAGACAGGTAGAAAAAGATAGGAAAGTGTCCAAAAATGTGACACTTAGAAGAATTTTTAGGATTTTTTGGTTAACCCTAAAGAATAGAGATAGTTTTTTAAATGAAATGCTAGAAATGAATGAGTGGCCTGCGATTTTGTAGAGAGACGACTACCAGTGTTGCAGACGCGTGGAGAGCGACACTCTCAGATTATTGAGTTAGAGGGTAGTATGCAACGGCATGACCACCGAGAGATGGCTATATTGCTGGAGGCAGTGGGGATGGGCCTCGTGGCTAAGATCCTAACCATTGTACTGGATCATGGCCTCTTGAATGTGCTTTCTAAGCGATGGCATAGCGAGAGTCAGTGCTTTATAATGCCCACAAGCTAGATGAAAATGACTATAGAGGATGTGTGGTGGATCCTGCGTGTACCCATGATGGGCACACTGATTGAGTATCGCTCAGATGCAGGGTTGATCAGAGCAGCATGCAGTGCTTTATTCGGTGTTAATGACATCCCACATGACGAGATGACTGTGGCCTTACACGATTACATCTTGGACCCGACATTACATCGGGGGCCACTTTATATCATGGCACTTATCAGTGGGTTCCTACTCACTAATAAGACAGGGACTTCGTTCCTGAGAGGATTGTTACCATTAGTGAACGGGATTTACAGTGGTGAGAGGTATTGTTGGGGTCAGTGTATACTAGCCCATTTATATTGGGATTTGCATCTCATCACATACCATGGTCAGAAGACTGTGGGGCCGACATCATTGTTACAGATATGGTCATGGGATCATATAGCCATTGGATGTCCTGTTGGCCCATTCTGAGTTTGAGATCCCGAGGAGTTATCATACATGGCTTGGATAGTAGTTGGCGGAGACATCCGTGGTCACCTAGGTATCCTATTCAGATATAGGTGGGAGTTTGATGAGCTAGCTATGATAGACATCATTTGGCATCCATATACACACTTCCAGTGGCCAAAAGATGCCATAGAGCTTAGCATGTGCTTGGTGGATCACTTCTTGATTGGTAGCCATAGCTACATCATGGATATGTATCACGTTGATAGGTGTCAATGGTAGCTAGGCCAAGTATAGGGCATCCCGCAGCTAGATATCTAGCATGCTTGTAGGGACTCTGAGAGGCAGACCATGGGGCCTCTGATTGTAGCAGCCCAAGCCAGGGCCAGTTTCCTATAGGCGGTCCCCCCAGGCATGGGATCCATTACAACAGATCAGAGATCTGGGGACCATAGATGATTATGCTGCGTGGTATGCTATAGTGTTACCCTGATGACTTACCATTCCAGAGGCAACATGGGTAGCATGTATTCACTCTCCTGTGGAGGTATGGCATGGGTCAGAGTGTAGGGCTAGAGTAGTAGCATTAGGGCCAGACCCTGAGGATCCTTTTAATGGGATCCCTCATGACAGATAGGGTGACGCACAGGCATAGGGACCGAGACCGTAGGGCCTAGTAAAGGTATCCATGCCTCCTCCCCGAGGTAGGATTTTTGAGCAGGACCAGTCCTCCAGAGCACCGCACGGAGCATTCCTTAAGGCACACACAGTGTCACATCCAGTGGTGCAGACAACCACAACACAGGTACAAGTGGAGTAGCTCTTAGCCGAGAGAGACGCGGCAAGAGCAGAAAGAGAGACGAGGTTTGAGGCTTGTGTGTGACAACCAAAACAGAGTGGGACGATCCTTGAGCGCATATTGTTACATTACTTTCAGGGTAGGATCAGGCTCGGGCCTAGGCCAGGCCAGGAGATGACAGAGCACCATGGAAGAGCCAAATCTGAGAGACAGCTGCATAGGGGGCACAGATACTGAGTCTCTTACATCAATCCCAGTCACAGCTATGCATGGTCGTGGCACAAAAAGACCATGTGTACACACATTATTAGGCAGCAATATCCCTGAGTGACAAGGCCCGCACCGAGCTATAGACGATGACGACAGAGAGAGATCGACAGGCTGTCACCTCTAGACAAGCTGAGGTAGACCTGGGCCAGGTCACAGGTGAGTGAGACACTACCCTTCAGGCAACACTTGCCTTAGGAGATGCCGATTTGATTTGGGATGCCACTAGGCTTGGTGGGGAGGCACTTTTTTACAGGACAACATACTACAGAGTAGTGTCGTGAGAGCAAAGAGTGGATTTTCCACAATTATCAGGATCGATTGCATCCGGATCTCATTCACGGAGGTTTGGGAAGTCCACAAGATCAGTTAAACAGTCCCTTCCAGAGCAGTCGGAGAGACCATCACCTGCCCAGCATATAGATATCCAGCGTCTAGAGGACTGACCTGGGAGCCCTGACAAGGGTGAGAGCTATGGTTGATAGCCACTTTTGTATTGTATAGATTCTATTTGTATGTATACCTCTTTTAAAGCCTGATTTTGATGTACAATTATTATAGACATGTATTATTGATGATGCCTCATGATGAAGGCTTGATTCTTTCAAATACATGTTCCTTTTTGATGGCATTGTGTATCGCTGATGTATTTGTATTTGAGCATTGATTAGGACATTGTATATATGTATACAAACATTTTTGATATATCCTTATTGTACACCTCAGCTGAAGGCATTTTTGATAAAGAGCACAGATTTGTATGTATTCATTTTTGATGCAGATGTATATTTGAAACACATGCATATATATATGAGGAGTATTTTGTTTTGGCTCAGATTCACACAATTATGATATGATGTATATCATTGTTTTGTATACATGTATATAGATGGTTTTTGCATTGCCTATAAATATATGGGGAGCTAATTGATGATGGGACATGAATCATGTTTATGTATCTTGAGCGGGCTTGTTGCCTACATTGAATTCAATGCATGTTACTATCTTGATTCAGCATTTATGGATGTTGGTATGATGTTTTCGTATGATGCATTGTATTGTTGTTGTACTTTGATGTATGTGGCATGAGTGGGCATAATTCTATGATGTGAAATACCCCTTTTTCAGAAATTACTATATGTTGATTCTTATTACATATTGCATTTGTTTAATTCAAGCACTTATGGATGCGTTGTGACATGAGTGGGAATACATTGATTTGCATTGTATGCCACATGTTTTGATTCAGCACTTATGGATGTATTATTTGATTTTGTATTTTGTATGTATCTGACTCCAATGTTTTGATGTATACATGCTCTAGTGGATTTTTAGATGATAGATCTGTAGACGATATCAAATGTACTTCTCATGTGTTATTTTGATGTATATGGACGGGATGATATGATGATATTTGTGTGGGGGTGATAGATTTTTTATTATGCGCAACCCCTCTTGCCCTCATTGATGAGGCGATAAGTGATGATTAGCTTAGCATACATGCATGATGTAAAACTTAGCATTTTTGTTTATATATGATAAATAGATGATGCTAGATGTGATGGTAATGTGGTGATAGTGATAACAAAATAGAGCACATGTAAGAAACACAACCAAATTCTAACAAAGAACACCAAGAATCAATGCAATACACTATGATTGACCATGTTTAATTAATAAGTAACAAACACAACCAAATGCTCAAGAAAGAACATAATGAATTAACACATTACATCATGATTTTCCAATGTTCACTAGCATGTTGAGACACACTGCAATATGAACAAGCAAGAATGAATCTAATCTAAGCGAGTAAAGATGAACTATGACAAAGGACACCCAAGCAACAAAAAACTCAAAAACAAGCTCGCAAAACACTATACAAGCAACAAGCAAAGCAAGGAAACAAGACAATGCAAGTAAATGTTTTTGTAAGATATGTTTTCATGCATCGATTTTCTATTGTTTAGGTTTTTGTGAGACAATTTTCTATTGTTTTTGCGTTTTCTGAAACAATCTTTTTTTTTTTTTCGTTTTCTGAAACAATTTTCTATTGTTTTTGTGTTTTCTGAAACAATTTTCTATTGTTTTTGCATTTTCTGAAACAATTTTCTATTGTTTTTATGTTTTCTGATAGTTTTCAAAGCTATGTGCAGGTAACCAAGAAAACTTGGATGCCCCCCGCGTTAGGTGGGGAATATACAAGGGTAGAAGCCACATGCTTATGAACAAGAAAGGGAAATCATTGAGTTTCCCCCAGCGTAAGATGGGAAATAACAAAAAACCACACCCCTCACAAACAAATAAAAGAAGACAAAGTTGGATCAAGGATAGATAGGACGATGTGCACAAGGAATTGAGAAAGTAGAATCTAACATAGGCCCAAGACAACTACCCTTCTAATACAGAATGCTTGTGAATAAAAAATCTTCCTGAGGTGCCGGAAATTGGTTTTCATGCAAGGACTTGCCCAAAGTGCCACAATTGCATGGTTCTCACTAGCTGGACGATGTATTTTTCTCTTTTTCTTTTTCTTTTTATATTTTTATTTTTTTTGTATTGTTGATTTGTATGACTACCCTACGCCATGTTTAGGCATAAAACCTCTTAAGATGCATGGCATTCATGGGCTCCCGGAGCTCATCACCATTGGGGTGAGCTAGTTTGTATGCCCCGGTGCCGTATTTGGAAACTATGACATAGGTTCCTAACCAATGTGGTTCAAACTTCCCTATCTTTTCTCACTCCACTCTAGTATTGAACTGGTTCTCCTTCATGACTAAATCACCAACCTAAAACTGATGAGGGGTGATTCTCTTGTTATAGTTTCTGGAGACTCTGTGTTGATATACTTTCAGGTGATTAAGAGCACGAATGCGCCTCTCATCCAGTAGCTCTAACTCAGCCAACCTTGCCACTTGATAATCTTCATCCTTATCGAGATAGTCTTGAAGAGAGATTCTCAAGGACGGAAGTTCAATTTCTAAGGGGATGATAGATTCTATCCCGAACACTAGGGAATATGGTGTTGCACCAAGTAGGAGTGTGAATGGATGTTCGGTAAGCCCAAAGGGCTGGATGAATTTGTAGGTGCAAGTTGCGACCTGTTTTGCTAACCATCTTCTCCATTATCTTTACCAATGTCTTGTTTGTTGCCTCAGCTTGTCCATTACCCTAAGGGTAATATGGAATGGACCATTTTAATCTGATTTAGAACCATCGGCAAAGACCTTTCACAGTTTTATTTTTAAAAGACCTCCCATTATCTATAACAATGGTTGCCGGAATACCATATCGGCAAATAATCTGATTCATGATGAATTTAGATATTTGTGCTCCTATGACATAGGTTAATAGGATGGCCTCCACCCATTTTTAAAAATATTTGGTGGCTATGATAATGTGTATGACCATCAGACAAGGTAGGAGTATGTTTCCCTATTAAATTGAGTCCCCACTTGGAGAATGGCCATAGGGTAGTAATTGGTTACAATGGATGTGATGGAGAATGGATTAAATTTCCATACTTTTGACAAAGCACACATTTTCTAACATGATTGCAATAATCAGTTTCCATGGTATGCCAATAATAACCTGCTCTTGACAACTTCTTAGCCAAGACCATTCCATTTGTATGAGCTCCGCATACTCCCTCATGCACTTCTTTTATTGCTTGGATTGACTCCGTCACATCCAGAAAACGTAACAAATTCCCATCGTAGCCATGATGATAAAGTGTACCTCCTAAAAGGGTGTAACGGGTGATCTAGTGAATTAGGATTTTCTTTTCAGAGTAGGAGATATCAGGAGGAAATGTGTTGTCCCTAAGATAGGTAAAAATGGGTTCATACCACGGAGAATGGGGACCAACAACCTCACAAGCAAGGTAATATTCGTGCATTTCATACGCGGGCTACGTAGATTTTCTACGAAGAAAGGCATATCATTGTTCCCTGGTGGAATACGAAGCATAATCCCACTGTTGCCATAGCATCCACTGATCTGTTCTGCGCTCTTGGGATTTTCTCAAAGGTGATGTGCACAAAAAACTCCTTTAGAGTTTCCACTAACTTTTTGTAAGGTACGAGTTTGTCATCCTTAACCTTATCCTCAACATTAACTTGCTTAATGATTAAATGAAAATCACCTATAACCTTAACATGATGAATATTCCACTTGATGGCCAACTTCATCCCTGCAATGAGTGCTTCATACACTGCAATGTTGTTCGTGTAGGGAAACGCCAAGTGGAAAGCCCTGTGGTATAGGATCACTTGAAGGAGTAATAAGGACCACTCTTGCACCTGAACCATGAAACGTAAAAGATCCATCAAAATGTATCTATCATACGACAGATTATTCAATGTAGAGTAAAGAGGCATCTAGGTAGCTCCAGACTCTAAGGCTCCGTGCTTTACAAATGTGCTTCCGCTAGCTAATCTACAAGTACTTGTCCTTTAACAGATTTTTGATGGACAAATTATATATCAAACTCACTAAGTAGAATGATTCAATTATCCATTCTACTTGTAAGGGAGGGTTTGGACAATAAATACTTGAGTGGGTCGACCTTTGAGATGAGCTTGGTCTTAGTATTCAGCAGGTAATGGCAAAGTTTCTGAAAGGTAAAAAAAATGGCCAAGCAAGCCTTTTCAATCTGAGGATAATTAAGTTCATAGGCAATGAGGGTGCGACTCAAATAGTACACCACTTTCTCCTTATGGTTAAGGTCATATTGGGCAAGCAGTGCACCAACAACATATTGTGTAGTAGAAATATAGAGCAAAGTAAAGGGATTAGCCAAGTATTGTTTAAGCAAAGCAAAGGCTTGCTATTGCTCAGGTCCCTAGATGAAAGTGACGTTATTTTTTAATAAATAGGTGAATGAGTGACATTTATCTGCAAGATGTGAGATAAAGCAGTGACTGGCTTGAATTTTCCCCTGTAAGCTACGTAGTTGCTTGATATTTTCAGGTGGAGGCATTTTAGTGATGGCAGAAACTTTAGCCAGGGTCTAACTCAATACCTCGTCTTGACACAATAAAGCCCAATAATTTCCCTGATAGCACCCTGAAGACACACTTCTTGGGATTTCAACCTGACTTTGTATTCCCAGAGGTGCTAAAAGATACGCCTGCAAAATGATAGGACGATCCCTCTCTTGTTTTGGACTTTCCTAGGATGTACATCTACGTAGTCTTCCATGATGTCATGAATCATATCATGAAAGATTACTGTCATGGCCCACTGATAAGTTACTCCTACATTCTTAAGGCCAAATGATATTACCTAATAGTAGAAGGTACCCCAAGGATTTGTGAAATTTGTTTTGTGTTAGTCCTCCTTAGCGATTTTAATTTGATTAAAACCCAAAAATCCATCCATGAGTGATAGCATTTCGTATGTTGCTGTTGAGTCAACAATCATATCAATGTTAGGTAATGGAAATTCATATTTAGGGAAAGCCTTATTGATGTCCCTTAAAATCCATATAGATTTGGATACTGATAGGTTTCTTCTGGATAGGAACAATGTTCGATATCCATTCAGAATAGTCAATTGGCTGGATGAATCCCGCTACAAGTAACCTTTCCAACTCTTCATTGACCAACAAGGCCACTCTTGAATGCATCTTTTGGAGTTTCTACTTGATAGGTTTAGCATCTACGTGCATGACTAGGTTGTGCATGACCAAAGTTGGATCTAGGATGGGCATGTCTTTATAAGACTATGCAAACACATCAATGAACTCTCACAACAATATGGTGAGCGTCTTCTGTTCTCTAGCTAAGAGTGATGCCCCCAATTTTACTATCTTGGGTTCTTCTTTGGTACCAATGTTGACATCAATGGTTTCTTTGACTAACAATTTTAATAAATCCTCCATATGTGTAGGATCAGGAGGAAGGTTGAAATCTTCATCGAAGGATGTCTCCATGAGAGTTTCATCCTTGGCATGGTCACTTTGTTTGTCCTTTGATTTTCTTATTTTTTTTTCAGCTAGTGCCTCAAAGATGTTTTCACTGTGCGACTTGGACTTCGATTTTTTCTGAGGCTTTTCTTTAGAACTTTTTCCCTCACTTTTCTTCAAATTTTGTTGACCACGAAGTTCAGCCTCCTCGCTAAAGTAGGCGCATGTGTCTAAGTCGATAGAGAAACCTTTCTTATGATCTCCAATGGAGATTGTATCCATTATGCCCATGAAGTCTGCAATAGCCTCATCATTCTCAAATAAATCTAGTGGCACATGATGTTATTGGTCCCATTCAATAAGGGAAGGGTATACAAGGTCAAGGATTGGTTCAGTGGGGGTAATGGATAGGAAAACATTATTCATGAAAGGTTCATGGAGGCCAGATCCTCATATTGGCTATAAGCAAGAATCCGTATCACTATCTAGGTAATCATAACAAGTCACGTCTTGATTGTTCTGGTGCACTCCATAAGGATGAATCCTAATGCCATATCTTTCTATTTTGAAATGTGGAAGAGGAATTGGTTCTCATTGTCCTTGTTCATTCCTCCCACATCGTAGGCCTTTGTAGCCCATGGAGTACATCATTCTTCTATATTTTTCATATTCTGAGGTTTGATAACATGATGGCTGAGTGTCCTCAGGGACCCAAGTAGTAGGTGGATCAAGCAATTTATCCTCAGCCAACAAGCCTCCATGTAGGAATAACCTAATAGTGTGTTCTTCTCTAGGTATCATGAAGTGGTAGTTGGGTCATCCTCTAGTCTTGGGCGACAAAGAGAGATTTGACACCAAGAGCACTTATTGTACATTATACTCCCCATAGCCATATTCCAGGATTTTCATCTCCCATGAATCAAATGGAGATGTTGAAGTAGAAGCCCCATGAGTGCAGGAACTAAGTGAATACAAATCCATGCGGGATTCCATAGCCTCAGACTTAAGAGGAACAACTATATCTGCGGAGGGACATGCATATGTACCCTTTTGTACAAAGCTATTGAGAGCTCTACAATGAGCAAAGGCCTCTGTATCTCCTGGTATTTTTATCGTATAGTCCCTCATGCTTCAACTTGATGCATTGATAAAATGTTGATGGCATGGCCTGCATGGCATTAATCCATGGTCGGCCTAGAAGCATATTATATGGAAGTTCCAAGTCTAGGACATGAAACTTCGTCTGATGAAAAGTAAGTCCCACCTCCATGGGTAACTGTTATGGTGCCATATAAATCTGTTTCCGCATTTTCGTATGCGGTGATAGTGATAATATGGGACTCAAGATCTTCCTCTGTATGTCCCAATTATTTGATTATCTTAAACATACAGATGTTCAATCCAGATCCGTTGTCCACGAGCACCCATTTGATTTTCCTATGGGTGACAACTACCTCGATGTACAAGGGAAGATTATGTGTAGGATTCTCGGTAGGGATATCCCTGTGGTTGAAAGTGAGATGCTCACTTGGCGCAATGTTTGTTACTGTAACTTGAAAGTGTGTAGGATCGAATTCTAAAGGCACTCCTAGACCCTTGAAGAGTTTGATATGGAATTTCCTTATGCACATTGGATATCTTGAGGAGATCTAAGATCGAAATCTTAGCAGATGTCTTCTCATGGTTTTTCTAGAAGGCTTATACTTACAGTATGCGGGGTCAACGGAGAGGGTTCTGGAATCATGAGGTGAGCGCGCCTTGTTACCGCAGTGCATTCCTTTCCCTTAATCAAAATAGTATTGACATGGTCAGCAAGAGAGTGGATACATCTGATAAGTGAATCATAATGATTTTTATCTCTCTTGGTATACAAGTAATTCGTGGCTTTCTAAGTTTAGAATGACTCTCCCTGATCTGGTTTTGCCTTTTCCGACTTATCATGCTTGGGGAATGGTTCCTTATAAATCCCCATTTTCTCATTAGGTGTTTACGTGTGGCCAGGGTTATCCACCTCTATCTCCCCATTGTCAATGAGATCTTGAATATATTGGTGAATTCACGAACATTTGTCTGTTTTATGGCCTTTAACATGATGCATTTCACAATATTCATGCTCCTTATACCATGAAGGTTTAGGAGCATTGTCATCAAACGGTTTTGTTGTAGGATAGGTCATCATGTGGGCCACATCCAACCCTTTTAGTATGACTGACAATGGTTCATTGAGAGAGGTGAATGTTCATCATTTTGGTGATGGTTGAATTGGGCCCTTGGTCAGTTTAAAAGGTTAACCAGTTTGAACCATTTGAATGCATTTGGAATCAGTGATTCCATTTTCCACCACATTTTTGTTTTTGTTGAATATCTTGGGCTTTTCCATGGGTTTGACACTTTGGTTGTCTTTAGATTGGTTTTTAAGGGTTCCTTTAGCAATGAGAGGCTTTTCTATCTGAATCCCTTTCTCGATAACCTCCTCAAAAGTACATACACAATGCATTTGGAGGTGGAAGTCAATATCTGGGTTGAGATTGGGAACGAAGATACTGACCAACTAGTTTTCAAGTAAAGCATAAGGGAAGTGACTGGTTATCCCTCTCCAACGTTGGAGGAAGCTAGCGAAGGTCTCATTTGGGAATTTTTTGGCGCCACACAAGTCTACCATAGTGATGTCACTCTCTACGTTATATGAGAAGTGACAAACGAATCTTTCTGCCAATTTGAGCTAGGTGTAAATTGATCCTCGTGGTAAGCGTGTAAACCATTCTAATGCTTGACCTCCGAGACTCTTGGGAAAAAGTCGAATGAGGCAATTATCACTATAAGAGACCTCTTGACATGCCATGTAAAAATTTTTAACATGATCCTATGGGTCTCCCTTTCCTTTGTATTTGTCGAACTTTGGCATATCAAATTTCTTTAGAAAGGGTTGAAGAGTCATTGTCTTGTCAAAAGGATAGGGGCACACCTCTTCATATTGGTATTTCCTGATGCTCCCTATATTTCTCTCTTGAAAGCTCGCTAGTGTTGTTTTCATAGACTGCACTTCTTGTGTGAGTAATTGTTCCTTAATGGGATAAGAAAGGATGTAAACACAATGGTACCCTATGTCTTCTTCTCCTTGTTTTTCCTGATGGAGTTCGTTGACTTTAACCTTAGGCCTCACCTTTTGAATGTTCCTATTCGCATCTTTCTATACATGGGAAGTATGAAAAGAAAGTTGTCGGCTTAGGTTGCTGATTTGTTTTTGGACTGTGGATTGGTTTATAGCCTCTTCTTCTAAAGGTTCATCCTCTTTGTACTATGGAGGTTCTTCCTCTGTCTCAAGTTCTAGTTTGTTTCTTCATGGCACTTTGATGAGGGGTATTCTATGCCCTACCACTTTATCATTGTTTGTGTAAGAAGTGGAAGCATTCCCGTCTGTTAATATATCTTCCATATTGATAAGGGGGCGTTCTTCCTCAGTGGTGTCAATTGTTTGTAGTATTGGTTCATTCTCGATGGGAAATTTGGCCCCTAATTCAAAAACTAAGGCCAACGCCTTCTCTTTGTTTCTAAGAAGAAATTCGTCTAGTAGAGTAGGGTCAAAATCAAAGTCCCTACGTGGGGACTCTAATTCGTTTCCACTATGGTCGACCATTTCTTCTATTTCCTTTTCTGTAGAAAATAATGGTCCTGGATCGTGTCCGATGAATGGGTTTGACCCTTGTCTGTGAGAGGTTTCCAAAGCTTGTGCCTGTTGTTCGTCATATGTTTGTTTTTTTAGCCCTAGACGCATCTTAGGAGCCATGTTTTTGTGAAGGTGTCACTAGGGTGAGTTGTAGATTTGTTCAAAGTTTAATGACTACCCCTAAGTGAAATGCAAGATGTACGTGTTAAGAGTAAATTAACACTGTGAGACTACCAATGTGATAGAGTGATAAAATCACCAATGAAGCAATCATTTGGTATTGAAACTTGATCAAATGAAGTATTTCCCAGACTACATTTCAATGTAATTTGCAACGGCAACCGCATAACAAGATGTCTCTACTTATGCCAAGTTCAAGGGAATGAACAAGACGTAAGTAAACACATAAAGTTAAATGCAATCTCCTAATCAAGATATACGATGACCAAGCTCAAATCCGATTAAGACCTATATCTCAAAAAGTGCCAATTACGATTTGCTAATGACACAACAATATTACCAAGATTTGTTAACCCACTTTGCAAGAAAGTGAAGTATTGATATCGAGGTGTTATTGATATAACATGCACAAATGGTAATTCCTAGCACCTTTTGAAATCTAGGTAATAATAGAACTGAACCAAAAATCTCAAAGTATAGCTAGGAACAGTTAAGAATGTGTGCAACGTAACTATACAATATAGGTATTTATGTCAAGTTTACAAGAAATAAGATGTAAATATCAAAATTTTAATGATACGAGACAAACAAGCTAACTCTCTAAAGAATTCAGCGACGATGAACCAAGCCTAACTACGATGACGACCTTGACATGGGTATCAAGATCACAATGGCTACCAAATGATGTGAAAACACCTCCGCTGACTTTAGACATTTAACTAACCCAGCCGCAAACATGGATGGGCATAATCGGACATAAAAGTGAGAGAAACGGTTGAATGGCAACACAAAGGTAATCACACCTATTTTGATCAACAAAGTGTCAAAAGAATATGAAGGAAATAAATTAAAAAAATGACAAAAAATGCTATCCTCACTTCAGCAGAGTTTCATCTTTCCCTAAAGCAAGTAAAAACTAGGCAAAAGTAACACGTCAAACATGGATGGGCGTAAATGGACATAAAAGTGAGAGAAACAGTTGAATGGCAACGTAAAGGTAATCAAACCTATTTTGATCAACAAAGTTTAAAAAGAATATGAAGGAAATAAATAAATAAAAAATGACGAAAAATGCTAGCCTCACTTCGACAGAGTTTCACCTCGCCCTAAGGCACGTAAAAACTAGGATGTCCCAAACTGCATAAAACATAAACTTCAACTTTTTCTAATTTTCACTGCCTACAGCCATTTCGGCTTTGCACATCCTGACATCCCAACTATCCTATAGACTGCCTGGGACAAAGAGTTTCAACTTTACCACTTCCTTTATATTTCAGCTCCAAACTTGGTACGACGAAACATGGTATGATCCGCACCCCCCCAGACCCACAATGCTTTAAAACAAGCACGCGACTTCATTTTTTACATTTTTAAAATTTTTTCTAACTCGTTGGGATTTTTTCCTTGGATGGGGGAGTTTGAGAGAAGCCAAAAGGGCCCCAAAAACATGATTTTGGGCATTGAATCAATCTACTTGCTCGAGACTGAAGAATCTGATGCATGTTATCAAAATTAACTTGAGGCGTGAATTTTTTTATAAAAGAAAGCTTGGATGTAAATTGAGTGTTATAAAAAGCATTCTTTAGTCATGTAAATGGTTGGGGGTTGAATTATTACGAGAAAATTTGAGAAATCCCATCTTCCTGAGAGACCATCATATAAACCTATTAATCTCTTATGTTTTAGATTTGACCATGTCAAGTTGGTTGCAAGTGTATATCCATTGAAAAGCTTTAAGATTGTTCAAGAAACCTTCCCCTATTGATGAATCTAATCAACTTTGAATTAATCTATGTTAATCTTGGGAAAATTTGTGTCTTCTTTATTTCAGAATGTCTACAAATGGTATTTCTTGTTCCTATTGCAATCTTGTTTTAAAATCCCTCTGAATCACATATGATCTCATCCTTGTGATAGTTTAGTGGCATTTTCAATTTCATTATGAGAAGAACCCTCATCCTATAATGAGATAAACAATTTAAAATCACTTTACTATCATTATTTTGATAAATATTTTTTTGTAATACTTTGAGTGTATCTTAGGCATGAGGAACTAGGGGTCTTTAATGTTTAATTGAGTCTTTAGCTCAAGGCTTCGTGTTAAATTATTAGAGATTGTGTGAAATTGTGTAAATCTCGGCCTCCATTGATGCACACCTTTTGGTTGAAGGAATATTTTATCTATTTTGAAGCATTCTATCATTTAGTTTTCCAATTGTTGTGAACGCTCTCAAAGATCTAGAAAAAATCAAGTTTATCATGCTTAATCTCCCACAAAAAATTATAAAAAAACAATGAATCCTACCTAAACTACCCCTGTTTTCCCTGGATGTCCACAAATGAATAAATTCTACTGACAAAATATACAGAAGAAATTAGGATTCCATAATGTCTTTACTAACCTTAACCTTGTTTATAAAATATCACCATTCTTTAGAAGTGCCAACTTGTGAGAGTTAAATTATGGTGCATTGATCATATTTTCTCAAGGTTTCCTTTTAAATTTGTGCAAAGAAGGATATCTTCATTCTCCTTCACCAATAGAGATTACAAAATGGGTCCTCTCACCCTAGTTAAAAGACACAACCTAATGTAGTGAGGATAGATCAAATCCTTTTAAAGGTTCTATCCATTTCTCCAACATCTAAGTGACAAAGAACAAAATGAATCTCCTCCCCCGCTACAAAACGACATACACGATGATTTATCTATCTCTAGGCTTCTTGTTAAGTCTTTGATGTTGCTCATCTTGCAAAGGAGAATCAATTTGTATACCAACACCAGATTGGCATCATTTTCAGGGACTTATTAACGTTGCTAGGGATTATTAGAACTTCAGGACCCATTTGTGTGATAACAACATCTGATTGGTGTTGTTATCGAGGATTATTTGAACTCCAAGACCTATTTATGCAAAAACAACACTAGATTGGCTTTGTTGTCAGCGACTTATTGGCATTTCAGGGGATTATTTGAACTTAGGGACCCATTTGTGCAGCAAAAAAACCTGAATGGCGTCATTGTGGGGGACTTATTAGTGTTGTCGGGGATTATTTGAACTCTGGGACCTATTTATGCAGCAACAACAACAGATTGGTGCCATTGCCAGGGACTATTTGAAAAAAGGTGTACACATACTGACCCTGGTAATGTTTTTTCCATGATCTAAGTGTAAATGCGTTGTTTAAACATCATCCTTTGTTGAGATCTATAAGATTTGTGTAAGTTAGCAATATTTCTAGTTTCTGTTGGTTTTTGTACTAAGTTTACATCATTAATGTTAAATACGGGTAAAGGAAGGTCAGATGTGTGAATATTTGCATGAATTTAGTGTTGAAATACATTTAACAAATCAATTTTAGTGCATTTACACAACTAAGTTGAATTAATTTTTGATAAATGCCAGTGTCTTAACCTCTATTAATTGAAATTTATCACTAATCTATACAAATATGGAAGGAAGAAGATCTTTCTTCGTTAAACACCCTGCTAAAAGGTTGTTTTAAGAATCACGAAAAACAAATTATGAAGGAAGAAGAATATGGAAAGTTATTGGAGATCAGAAATAAAGAAAAGAGTTATCCGTTGTTGAAACTGATCAGCCTTTCATTCAATATTTTCATACTACCTCAAGTGTTTCTGAATCAGGTAGTCTTTTTGTAGATCAAAATTCTCCATCTAGAGCGGGGCCTTCATTTGTATTTGAAAATTTTGCATCTCATTTTGTCCTTTTGTTTTCCAAAGATGATAGGATCTTACAAGAAATAGATTTTTTAGAGAACATTTATTCTGAGAATTGCATTCTTGTACCCCACAGACCCCTCACTCCTCATCATTTTGTATCTCCTACAAATTCACCACCTCAAAACAATATAGCCTAGCCCCCACCCAGAACTCCATTTTTTTTCAATAATTTTGGTCCTATAGATTTTAGAGGTATGGATGGATATCCAAATGCAGTGCCACAAGATGTTAGAAATAGACTAGCTACATTTCAAGGAAATAATGTTATCAT
This sequence comes from Taxus chinensis, assembly GCA_019776745.2. Classification (NCBI taxonomy): domain Eukaryota; kingdom Viridiplantae; phylum Streptophyta; class Pinopsida; order Cupressales; family Taxaceae; genus Taxus; species Taxus chinensis. The sequence continues at coordinate 631,771,715 of CM034154.1, read as the reverse complement.
TGGCGATCAACATTTAAAAGTTTTTGTCAATATGATGCAATAATTTGAGATTGAATTTGAGGATGTGTATATAAAACTGTTTATTCATACTCTTGAGGAGGATGCATGTGATTGGTATAAATATTTACGAGACAACTCAATAGACTCATGGACAGAAATGAAAAATAATTTTAGATTGCGATATGGGGATAAGACAAATGCCAAGTTTCTTTTGTCTAAATTTGAAAATATTAATAAGAAGGTTCCTAATGAATCTATTCATGAGTTCAATACTCTGTTCAATAAGACCCTGAATAGGCTACCTGTAATCATGAAGCCAAGTGATGTTTCTTCTTTAGTAAAATACTCTGATGCTTTTGATAAGAAGGATTCCTATTATTTAAGGGGCAAAAACCCAGGAATTTTGAGGCAGGCCTTCACCATGGCTTTGCAGATTGAAAACAATATCAAATTAGTTGCTAAGCCTCTGAAGAGGGAAGGTATCAAGCTGATCAATCTAGAGAATCCTCAATCAAGCAAGTCTGTGGATCTAGAAGAGGTTGTAAAATTTTTGGCCAGAGATGTTACAGAAATATCCTATAAACTAACCAGAGCAGAGAAGGGGATTGGAAAAAGTTCCCAAGGTCAGCACAAGCCACAAGGTCAAGAAATATTTACAAATCATCCCAGAGGTGATCATAGATCAGATGACAGGGGTATTTAGGGCTCGTGGGATCAGGAAATAGATAGCCCTGACCTTGGGAAAATATATTGGTGCATGATCCTTTAGCTACCAAGGTTGTTGCTATTGAAGAAGCTCATAAAATTGAGTGGTGTGATGGTTGTTTCATTCCCCATTCCCCATGTGATGTTAAAAAGGGAGTTGAGAAATAATTTTATGATGATGATGATACAAATGATATAGATGATGATGCATAGATGATGGATTGCTCTATAAGTTCACATCAGGGAGCAACCTCAATTGAGCTGATGAGTGCCAAAACTGTTGAAACATTTTGGGATTGCATTCACCGAGTATTGCCTCTCCCTCCCATTAATGCTTTTGAGATTGATATGGTATAATATTTTGAGTTTCCTAATAATGATTTTCAGTACTTAAGGGCATTAATGATTAAGAAGTATGACGGAGGAATTCCTTCAGAAGAGGATAGACAATTGTTAATGAATGTAGTAGTTGGGCACAAAAAAGGATATAATACTAGGAGAAAAGTTGTCAAAGGGGTAGGGCCTCAAGCTAAACGAAAAATTCCAGTGCTTACCAATATCGCTAAGAAACCCCTAATAAAGATGCATATGGAAAAGGAATTGTCACCCCAAATAAAATTTGTGTCCCTCCCCATTCTCAGATTGTGAAAACTCCTATACCATTGGATGAATTTCTAAACCTTCCTCCTAACATTTCCCTACCCAAATATGTTCCTTGTGACATAGCCCAAATCTTGAGTTAGATCAATATTTTTGTTCCTATTGTTAAATTTCTTAGAATCCCTGAACAAAGGAAAAGAGCATTCGAATATTTGGGATTTAAAGAAGAAAAGGTCACCCAGGGTAAAAATGTAAACAATGTAGAGGTTCATCCTACCATTACAGAATTAGAAAAACCACAAGCATTGGAGGAATTGGGTGAACTACCTGAGGTTTATTTGGGAAACTTTTGGGTTGAGTCTCAGCTAAAGGTGGATCCATTTTTCACTACTCTGATTATTAAGGATAATCTTTTACATAACCATATGTTTGATTCAAGAGCCTCATGTAATGTAATGCCTCTTGAGGTCATGAATGAGTTGGATCTCAAAATAAAAACTTATGGGAAATGTACTGCCACGGATTCAAGAGAGGTTCCAGTAGTTGGATGTGTGAAAGGCTTAGTAGTGCAATTGGGAGCGTATCTAGGAAAGTACTTAACTTTGAATGTAGTAATCATGGATTTTCCTGCTAAGTGGGGAATGTTACTATCCAGAAAGTGGGAAGCTAGTGTGGGTGGAAGTGTGCAAATGGACATGTCTTATGCCACCATACCAATTAAGGGAAGCCTTGTGAAGTTACATGGTGAATATAAAATGTTATATCTCATTGAGGACCCCAAAAATGCTTCTTATGAAGCATTACACACAGAAACTGATGTTGATAACTTTGTGAGCTATGTTGTTTTCAAGGAGTATGAAATTGATCGATGCAGATGTCCTAACCAGATTGTTTTTCCTCAGAATTTGATGTTTGATGCACCCTTGAGAGATGTTGAAAAACTTAACATAGGCATAAAGGATAAGCCTAAAAAATGTGGTCAGATAGTAACTTGGATGGAGATGAGAAACAATCATATGACTAGTTGTTAAAGACGTATCAAAATTTCTTAGCATGGTCATATCTAGAATCAAAGGCACTTGAAAATATTCCTTGATTGTTTTTTCAAAATGGTCATTCTGCTTTTTTGTTTTTCTATTTCAGTGTTTCCTGGTCCCTAATGACAAGTTTTTTTGGTTTCTCAACTCATCTTGGGGGATTTGATTATTTTATTTCTTCTTTGTAAGCTTGTTCTTGACACTATTTCCTAATGGATTTTTCACACATAGTCATTTGTATTGTTCTTGCAGAACTCGTAGGGAGTGCCCATCCCTGAGTCAGAGCCGATGTTGGTGCTCAATTTGATATTTCCCCGTTTTTTCTAAAAATTTCCCAATCTACTTGGTTCGTCATATTTTATATCTCCCCGAATGGATGCGTACAAGTTTTTATCTTTACTAGGGTGTTATTGTAAATCCTTCTCTATGGTTGTGGAATGCTGTCGAGCCATGAATTATTTGTGGAATGGTGATTTACCTACATTTTATGGTTTGATGGGCATGTTTTACCCATCAAATTATATCTCAGCTCTTCATCTACGTGGTCTCTTTTGATTGGATGAGGCACGTCGGGTCTATTTTATAACTTGTAACTTTTTTATATGTTTGCAAAAAAGATCAATTTGGCCCTGCAGCCCCATTGAGTTATGATTGGCGGGTCAAACTTATAAAGGCGGACTGAATTTCTCTTTTTTCCCCCGAAGGTGTATACGTGTTCATTTTTAATTTGTTGGGGCCCAACGGGTATTTTTGGTGAAATTTGCCACTTTTGTGACATTTGAAAAAATACCAAATTAGCCCCACGTCCCTGATAGTCTCTGATTGGATATTTAGTGAATATGAAGTGGTAGGGAAAAATTCTTACTTTGACCCCAAAATTAGACATGTGGCAGTTTTTTAAGTTACAAGCGGGGAAGCGGGTCGACGGGTCTTTTTAGTGAAATTTGCCACTTTGGTCACATTTGTAAAAAATACCAAATTAGTCCCGTGGCCCTGATAGTATTAATTGGTTATTCAGTAAATACGAAGTGGTAGGGAAAAATTCTTACTTTGACCCGAAGATGGACACGTGGCAGGTTTTCAAGTTATAAGCGGGGAAGCGGGTCGGCGGGTGTTTTTGGTGAAATTTTCCACTTTGGTCACATTTGTATAAAATACCAAATTAGTCGTGCAGTCTTGATAGTCTCTGATTGGCTATTCAGAAAATAGGAAGAGGCAAGGTAAAAGTCTTCCGTTAAACCCGAAGAATGACACATGACCATATTTCCAAGTTACAAGTAGGGACACTGGTCGCCAGAGAACTTTGAAGTTTTTTGGTTCAGAATTGAAAAGTCAAAGTGGGAAGGTGGGTCGCTGGAGGTTTTTTAAGACTTTTCCATTTTGTGAAAATGAGCAGAGTATAAAAATGAAGTGTGACTCCACTGGGGCTCACATCAAAAGATAAAAGTGGGAAGCGGGTCACCAAAGGAAAATTGGAAATTTTTCCTTTTTGTTAAAAAGGGTAAAATTGCATAAATGAGGTGTGACTCCATCAAAGGCCTAGATTAAGCGATGTGTCAATCCCGTATTTCAAAGGCAAAGGTGTGCAGAAAAATGTTAAAATTGTGTATTTTCTCCAAAAGTTATAAAATGCAAAAGGCAACCCCAGGTTCGCTTCGAATCAGATTTTTCCATGTGGATGACTCTAATCTAAAGTTGAGAAAGGGCAGAATCAATGTTTGATGTGCATTACATCTAATTTCGCTGCAATTTTTTCTCCAAGACTCCTGGAGATGTGAATACCCATTGTTTTTCATCATTTTTAGATGAAATTCCTGATCGTTTTTGTGTGCAAAGTGCAATTGAATGGATTTAGAGCTTAATTTTTGAGATCAAAGAATGTAAAGGTTGATATTTTGAAGTTTGAATTGCTTGGGCACTTGCAAAAATGTGAATTACCAGAGAATCTAGATACAGAGAAAAGTTACAGACGAAAGAATGGGAAAAGGATGGAATGATGGAGGTTACATTCACAAAGGATGAAAACATGCTCCTAGTTAAAACAATGATGGAGATATTTGCAATGATTCACCTTTTCGAACAATTGGCAATTTTTTATTACAAACCTGTTAAACGTCATTTTCTTGAAATCATGATCAAACATGTAACAAAAAAAGGTTCCTTGAATATTCCTTTCTTGGGGGGAAGCTTGGATGTAAATTGAGTGTTATAAATAGCATGCTTTAGTCATGCAAATGGTCATGGGTTGAATTCTTACGAGAAAATTTGATAAAGCCCATCTTCATAAGAGACCATATGAGAAACTTGTTAATCTTTAATGTTTTAGATTTGATCATGTCAAGTTGGTTGCAAGTGGACAACCATTGACAAGCTTTGATATTTTTCAAGAAACCTTCCCCTGATGATGAATATAATCAACTTTGAATTAATTTGTGTTAATCTTGTGCAAATTTGTGTTTTCTTTATTTCAGAATGTCTTAAAATAGTATTTCTTGTTCCTATTGTAATCTTGTGTTAAAATTACTTTGAATCACATAGGATCTCGTCCCTATGATATTTTAGTGGAATTTGCAATTTCATTACTAGAAGAACCTTCATTCTATAATGAGATAAAAAAATGAATTGAAGCCACATGTATTTTTTTATTCATGTGCTGAAGAATGTGGCTGTTGAAAATTTTAGTTCCATGCAATTATGGAATGTCATTTTTTTATATATTTCAAGGACACTTAAATTTGTGAATCTTTTGGCAAGAACATTGGCATAAAGGAAACACTCCATAAACATAATAATTCATTAGATAATCTCATAATGGTTTGATTTTATAAATTTCTAGAACTTGTTGTTTTCATGAAGGTGTCAAAATTTCGTATGCATTCTAGCCTTTCCTCCTTCCAATTTTTTGAAATTCTATAAATATATAATTTTCCATATCCTTTTCAATGAAATTCTATTATGTCTTCTTCCAATAATCAAATCTGTCTATTATTTTATGCTATTTGATAAAAAATTCTCAACTGATTGGTTTTCACATCAGTTTTTCATTCTATCTTTCGATCCCTAAATGATTTCTTAAATAGGTGTGTACCCCGCTTGTGAATAACATTAAATATGTTATAGGTATTATTTTCACAAGAGGACTAGGAAATGATTTGTAAAATACCTAACTTAGACAACAATGATTACTAGAAGTGAGCTAAATGGATGTTTCTAAAAAATGTAGAGGAAAATAGATTTTTTTCAGTTAGGGTTCTTATTCATTGAGAGATTTTAGACTAGTAGTAGCCGATTTCTATAAACATTTCGTTATAAATTAAATTGTAGCACTGAAATAGTGATAATAACTTCTAGTAGATGAAATTCTAATAGTAACACAAATAATTTTTTCCTTTTTTATAATAATTATTTTATTAGATAAGGAAATTGTGGGAAATAGAATGTTCTAAAAACATGTATCTGACTAACAAAGAAAAAATGCAAAAAGTTTCATCTTTATAGGTTCCTCTTCGCAAAAAAATGAATCAGGGTATTATAAAACCTACAATTTGAGAAGTCTAGTGAATGAATATTTTGAATAATGTTTCACTTAATTGATTGTTCTAGAAATACATATAGAATAGTTACAGATTAAAATTACAGGCTTGGTTGTATCAGTTAAATATGCTAATGATATATGAACACTAAAAAATATAAGATGTCATGGCTTTTCTTTCTTCATGTAAAAATAAGCATATCGACATAGGGAGAAATTATATCTTGGGAAATTGTGATGTTTAATGACAAGAAATATTATACATAGGTTTCGGATTCTTTATCATCATACTAACACTTCAAAGAGTGTGCTCATTATATTTATTAAAATTATACCATGGCATTTGATACTTCATTTACTAACTAATTATAGATCACAATCACTTTTGAGATTTCATTTATCATTAAAATATGGAATATTTATATTCCTTTCAATAACTTATAGTAAATAGTCTAGAAACTACATTAGTATTGATCCCTCTCAAGGGTGTGTAGTGTAGCACTTGGCTACATCTGTGACAATTATAAATGAGTAAAGAGAGGTATACAACTTGGAACAAACTAATCTGAGCTAAGTAAAGTGTGACCCCTAAAAAAAACATGTAATGCAAATTTTTTCTCAGTTTAATTATAGATGTCGAGTGAATGATGTCTGGCGAACACTAAGTTAAAAATATTTTATCAATGCTGATCATAGTGACCACTAAGAATATCATGTGTTGACTCCTCATAGTGAATTTCCTGGTAATGATGCCTAACGCCTACTAAGCTTGAAATATTTCTAGATTTTTCTCATTTAATTAAAAATTGTAGTGTTAATTAAGCCTAACAACAACTTAGATTTAAATATATCATTTTTCAAACATATTAACGATAGCTAGGGAAAAAAGTACATATGTTTTGACCCTTCGATAGTGCATTTATTTCCATACAGAGATCATTGCATTAATATTTTTCATGATGTTAATGTTTACTAGTGACAGCCAAGCTCTAAATATTTGTTTGGGACAATTTATGTAAATCCGTTTTTAGCTCTTCCCAATTGTTGATATTCGGTAAAAGTAGAATTTTCCATAGCCTATTCAACAAAAACCATTTTGTGACCTATGACATTCAATTTTTTTCATGGCACATTATTTTTTCATGTATTTTAACAAAAAAAATTCAATGCGAAAGTTTTGGAATCTGATGATCCATAAATAATTGTGAAATGTTTGTATAGCATGCTTGCAAGAAATGTATTTTTTCGCAAGGGGACCGAGTATTGTTTCCTGAAATTCATGACATGGAAAATAATTTTTTTTTGAAGCTAACAATTTTTTTTTATTTAAAAGGTGAAGTAAAATAGACTTTTGTTCAGAAAGGGCTATTATTATTTCATTTCATTTGTAGACAATCAAACTTATGTTAATGTTAGGACCAATGCTTGAAATAAAGTTATAAATTGATTATTGAAATTACTTTTTGTAGGTGGAAGCATATGTAAATTGTTATATTTAATGACCTTGGAGATTATACAACTATAATTAATTAAAGAGATTTTCATTGAATGGTGTTTAGCTAACACTAAGTTTAAAATATTTTGTTGAGGTGGATGTTATTGACCACTATGATTTATATAATTTTTTGTTAATGCATTAGTAGTTTTCCTATTAATGATGTCTATCAACTACTTATAATCTATAGGTATATCCTTGGGGCTGATTGTAGTAACAACAAGGATACGAAGCACACATTTATTTGTTAATTATTCTTATACAACCGTTAAGCTCCAAAAAATATGTTACAACTGACCCTAGAAACCACTAGGATAATAAATACATATGTCTCTACCCCTTAGTAGTGCAAGGATTGGCATTCCTTTACTCATTGCTATTGTAGTTGTGCTTTGAAATAAGCCTAACTATGGAGAAAATATAAGTAATTCATTATGGTTGAAATTACATACCGTTAAGACCAATACTACGTATATCATGACCCCCGCCATTTAAAGGATTGTTAAATTTTTTCTAATTATAATCATAGTTGTTCCTAGGAATAATTCTTAGATATGGCCAATCTCTAAATATTTCATTGTTGATGATCTTAGTGACCGCTAGGATATGAACTATGTAAGCCTCAACAGCTCTTGTATTAATATAATTTTCTCAATACATTAATATTTTCACTAGAGTGATATCTAGTGAATGCCATGGTTAAAAATATGTATGTCTTGACCCCTCAGTGGTGCATGTACAGCAGTGATTTGCTCATTCTATTAATAGTAAGTGTGTGAATAATGCTTAACAATGACATAATATTGTAATGAACTAATCAAACCTAAGTAAAGGTTGATGCCTTACGAATACATTTATTACAAAAATTTTCTCAAGTAAATAATAGATGTCCACTGAATGGTGTTTAGCTAACACTAAGTTCAAAATATTTTTTCGAGGAAGATGTTATTGACCACTAATATTTATATATTTTCTTATTAATTATGCCTAGAGACCACTAATCTATAGGTATATCGTTATGGCTGACCGTAATAACATCTAGCATAAGAAGTACATATTTATTTGTTAATGATTTTTATAAACCGTTAACCTCTAAAAATATGTTGCGGATGACCCTAGAAATCCGCAAGAATAAGAAATAATTATGTAGGTACCCCTTAGTAGTGCAAGGTTTGACATTTTTTTAGTCATTGTAATAACACTTGTGCTTTGAAATAAACCTAGATACAGAGAATCTCTGAATAATTCATTGTGGCTGAACTTAGCGATGACTAAGATGAACACTACATATATCGTGACCCTACCAGTTTAAAAATTGTAGAAAATTTTCTCATTATAATAATAGTTGTCCTGTGAATAATTCCTAGATACAACCAATATCTAAATATTACATTTTTGATGAACTTAGTGACCACTAAGATTTGAAATATGTAATCCTTGAAGCCTCAAGAGTGCTTTTATTGACATAATTTTCTTGTAGCATTAATATTTTAATTGGAGTCATGCGTAATGAATGCCATTGTAAAAATATGTTTATCTTGACCCCCCAGTGGTGCATCTACAACAATACTTCGCTGACTCTATTAATAGTAAGTCTATTAATTATGCCTAAAAACAAGACATATTCATGATCCTGTAATGAACTAATCAGATCTAAGGAAAGGTTGATCCCTTACAAATACATGTATTACAACAATTTTCTTAAGTAAATAATAGATGTCCACTAAATGGTGTTTAGCTAGCACTAAGTTCAAAATATTTTGTCTAGGTGGATTTTATTGACCACTAAGATTTATATACTTGCTTTTTAATGCATTAGTATTTTTACTTTTAATTATTCCTAATGACCGCTAAGCTATAGGTATATCATTGTGGCTGATCGTATTAACAAATAGGATAAGAAGTACGTATTTATTTGTTAATAATTATTATAAACCGTTAAGCTCTAATAATTGTTTTTGTTGATGATGTAGCTGACCCTAACATCCGTTAGGATAAAAAATACTTATATCTAAACTCCTCAGTAGTGTAAGGATTGGCGTTGTTTTAGTCATCACAATAATAGTTGGGATTTGAAATAAGTCTAGATACGGTGAATCTCTAAATAATTCATGGTGGCTTAATAAAGTGACCGCTAAGATAAACAATACATTTATCTTGACCCCCAACAAGTTCAAAGATTGGAGAAATTTTTCTTATTCTAATAATAGTTGTCCAGTGAATAATGCCTACATATAGCCAATGTCTAAATATTTTATTGTCGCTAAACTTAGTGACCACTAGGATTTGAACTACCTAAGTCTTGAAGCCTCAAGAGTTCTTATATTGAAAAAGGTTTCTCATTGCATTAATATTTTTTACTTGAGTGATACCTATAAAATACCATGTTTAAAACTACATATATTTTTGACCCCTAAGTGGTGCATTTACATTCGTTCTTTTTTCAATCCATTAATAGTAAGTCTATATTTTTTTTTGACACGAATGATTCTTAATGATAGAAAAGCTCTCAATATTTAGTTATGGATGACCCTAGTGATGGATAGGATCAAAAAATATTTCATTTATTTGGAAATTATTTTCTATGCTTACCTAATATTTAGAATTAGGGACATATGAATGCTTTCCTAAATTCAATTAGGTCATTTTTCTCGGTAATTGTTTTTGTTGATCATGTATGCAACTTTCATGGCCATTTGAGTTTTCAACATGGCGGGAGATCTAATAATGTTGATAGTATATTACTTATTGATATTTCAACGAGGATGGAAGCGTAATAAGAGATACCGTGTTCAATATAGCTTCCTTATATGATGAATTTCAATATTACACAGCTCTATTTTCCGTAGTACAAGATGAAAGTGTTTTTGTTGATGCCATAGTTAAAAAAGGTATACAAGAAGATTAAGCTCCATGTTTCTAATAAATAAGGGTGATAAAAATATTTGGTCTCCATTTAATTTCCACTAACCAGAGGTTCTTCAATTTATTGAAGTGTTCACCTCCAATCTACTTCATTCCAAGTCCAACGACTTGTCATTATATTCTAGATTAGGGAAAAATAGAATATGTTTTTTTCTGGCAATGAATACAAAATCTATTATAAAGTTCCAGATTCATATTCCCTATACAAATGAAAATAATTCAAGTCCTAGATGGCCATAAGGAGAGTAAGAGATGTTTTGCAGAGTTGGGAGTTTGACCCATTAGATAATATGCATGATTTTAATATGTCTGATATCATTATTAAAAGGTTTAGACTAGGAGTCCATATTGGCATGGCCATCATGAATAAGCTATATGGAAATTTTTCAATCTCTAAGGTGGATGTTTTTTGGATCCCCTTACTTTATTTTATCATTGATGATGACAAGATTCCCTCCGTAGTGAAAGTGCTCATGGTAAATTTATTGAGACAAAACAATAATATTGTCGATGAATTGAAATCATTCTACATGGCTTCATATCTTCTTGATGTTTTATGTCGTGTTCTTGAATGTCTGAATTTATGTGAAATTTTATATCCTTCAAGCCCTTTAAAGGTAAATGAGTAATATTCAGAATTGTATGCCCATCATTTCAAATTGCATATTCAAGATTTATGAACTTACTTGCATCCTGTTCTATATCAAATATTACATGAAATGGTGAAATCGAGAATATCTTATGCCATAGTCACTTCCATAAGGAAAATGGGAGTCATATTATTCTATATAGAATATAAAGTTATCATGATCGAGTGGCTCCTTACACCTCCTTTTCAGTTCACATATTATTTTCCAAAACAATTGGTAGAACAAAAGGTTGCATATCAAATTTGTAATGGTATTGTTCTAAAGTGTAAGGAGAATAAACTTAAAACATATCCCCTATCCCAGTCTATGTGGGATGCAGAAAATTTAATAGGGAGCCCAATTTGAAGGTTTCCTTAGCGCATAGAAATTCATTTCATCTCCATAAAAACCCTTTAAGGCAATATGAAAAAATGAAAAGGGTTTCAACGCACATAAAATCACATAAAGGATTGTTAAATATATTGTATGCCCACATGCATGATGATAGTGACTAGGTGTGGATTACCCAAACACGAGATAGTCTTGTTAAGAAGAATATGAATGAGTCAAGGGTGGTTCCACATTCGAGGTAAATTATTATAAATGAGGCTCTCAAGAGAAAGGTAATTTTTATCTCTTAGAAGTGTACCCTTGTTGAGAGATGACAAGCAGGGGTTCCAAGCTTTATTTATTTCTCACTTCCATATTTACAATGGAAACACCCCAAGTTTGTGGGTATACCTATTGTTGAGGTGACTCTCCGGTATCAAGGTCAGTTCCTTATTTATGTATCCTAAACTAATTTTTGGGGTTTAGAGGTTAAAAATATTGTTGTAACTAAATTAAAATGGGGTGATAAATCAAATTTATTGAGAGCTTTGACTAAGTACATGCACAATAAAATTGATAAAAAATTACAAAAGTCCATGAAGCAATGGTTTTTGGCAGAATATTAGGGCAAAACACTTATGTATTGAGGGATAAATCACAACAACACAACAAGTTAACCATGCACACTAAGACTATGCAAAAAAGCACCATATTTGCAGCAATGTAATATGATTACTCACAGGAATTAACAATCACAAGAATTAATGGAATGATATACACCATTGTCAATAATTGGGAAGGCAATAACTCATTTTAATTGAAGGGGAAAACTGGAAAAATATGCTTTATCACTCCTTTGTCCAATAAGTATTCCTTATTCTTTGCTAGGGCACACAATATATAGCAAAAATACTTCACCCAACTCCTCCTAAAAATAGACTACAGTAATTAGTTGCCCATGCATGCTAATTTTATCCCTTTATCATGAATAAATAAATAAAAATAGGCATGTTGATTACAATGAGGCATTAATAACCTTGGTTACAAAAACACACTCTAGTCAAAGTGTAGTTGAATATTCTATTTTTAATGCAATTAATATACTTGGCTAAATATTTTTGGCTAATAGTAGCAACTTACTTGTTGTGCAAGTCTCCTCCAATGCAAATGCATATTATTTGTCTTGTTGTGCATGATGTGACACCTGTTCATTATCCTCTAGCATGGAATTTTGTCTTTATCTTTGATTTTTCCTCTTATGGAGGCATGGAAAAAAATTACATTCTATGTAAGAAAATAATACTTTCTATTTTCCTTACTAGCAAGATACGCACAAAACTGTGGGGACCACCCGTAGTCATCTACAAGAAAATAATATCTTTATTTTGTAAAAAATAACATAAAACATCAGTGAGGTTCCAAATTTGTCTTCATTAGTTTTTGACACCTAGTGATCACATGGAAAAACTTATCCCTCCCCTCCTTATACGACGTTCTTTTACCGAATAAAAATTGTAAAGTGGACTAAGGTAAACTGTCTGACTTTACTTGTTCTTTCATCATGACCCATCATTTGAATGTAAAAGGCATCAGACTTGGATATGCGGCCTTAATTAATCATTGTTTGATTGTTTTCAATGCTTCCACCTCATTGGCATATCAAAATGGTCTCCTTTGAATACTTCATTGCACAGATTATATTCAAAGGTATTGATTTTTTTTATTATTTGACCTCCCTTTGTTTATTACGAAGCTTAGACTATAGTAAAAAAAATTGATTACTATCTTATACTAAGTTTGAAAGAGTTAAACATTTGATCTAATCATGCTCCCCCTTTCTTTGAGGATCAACCCATAACTAATGTCGTGATCGTTTACAATGGTTAGATCTTGGGGTTTTTTAGTTGTTGACACGTTGCATTATTTCAAACCATTGTTTATTAGGAAACAATCGATTGTTGGGATAGGTTGGAAAAAAAACTCAAAAACCTAATTTATTGGTATTTTTCATTGGAGCTCCACGAGCTAAGGAGATTGTTGAAAAATTTTATTTCCGCCATTGTTGAGACTGCAAACTCTTGTTTGAAGGCTCGTCATTTCTTTGGTTTCTCTATGTTATGTGATCTTGAAGCTCTAAACTTTGGTTTCTGTGATCTAGCTTTCCCTTGTGCCACTACTGAAGAAGATATCTATTTTGCTTGTAAGCTCATAAATCTATGTCATTGATGAGTTCTTGTAGAGCTCAAAATATGAGCATTTCTAGCTTCTGAACCTAAAGATCTCGTAATATTTTCCTTTCATTACTGATTGGTCGTAAAGCTAGAACCCATGAGCTGGGTTTTCTTCTTTGATTATTCAACTCATGCTTTTGATCTCTAAACCATATTATGGGTTTCCTATGCATGTTTTAGCAATAATTTACATTAATGAGTTTGAACTTGTATCTAGGTGCCTATCACTTTCTTCTACTGAAGGGTTAACGCATTACTATAACTATACTTGAACTTGGGTAATTCTATCCTTCTCTTTTGTTTTATCTTTGACTTCTCTTGAATATAGCTAGGCTTTACATTTCGAAGTTCTGTAAAACTTAAAGGCTTCTCCCTTTTTGAACTGATATAGGGGTGATATTTTTCATTCTATGTTCATATTTACTTCGAGTTTTGGAAATAAGATTTGTATTTGTATCGAAATATGTGGCTATTTGGGGTTTCCGAGCTTCTTTTCAGATGGGGCAGCCACTTTATCTTTCTGGGTCCTCAAGAATGAACTTTTTTATTGTTGTTTACTATTCTATAGCTCCACCATGTACAATGGTAAGTCAGAATTTCATTCTGCTGTGAAGTTTGAAATAGTATTTACTTTTATTGACTAGTAACCCTATAGCTGCTCAATGGTTCAAATTTTTCAATCTTAGCGAGTTTAATGAATATCATAAACCCTCAAGGTCATTGTTTTAGTTGCATAATATTCCTTTTGGATTTGTATTTGTATATCATTTGAAGTTTCTTTTGTTGAATATTCATTTTGTGATACTATTACGTTGGGTATTTCCATCTTTATCGAAACTTGTGATTGAATGATATACGATGAACTCATATTGATTTCTTGATTGAGATGCATTGAATCTTTATTCATCCAGTTAGAAGAGTTTTTTTCTTATTCATTGACACCTCATCAGTTATATTTTATTCTATTTTTGTTGTGCTCCTCACGTCTCGAAAATGAATGAGCACTTTAGAAACTTGTAGCATCTCTATCAAATTTGTGTTCCTTTTACATAAAATATATTCTTGAAAAATATGCATATCCAACTTAAAATGATGTCTTGGAAATCTGCTTTGAGTGTTTTAGACACTTTTATAACTTCAATGCTCTCCTCATTGATGAATTTGTTATTTGCACCATGGATGTATTTCCTTTAACCCTGTCTCGAGGGTTAGCTTTGTATATAAAACATTATGATTTGCTATAACTAGACTACATCACATAAATGGCTCTGAATCCTTCAATTTGAAATTCAAATCTATTTATCGAGACCTTAAACATGTATTCTGTATTTCATATTTGTACTCCATTTTGGAACATAATCTCTTACTTTTATGATGTTCCCTTATTGATGACATGTTTTTTTGATCATTTAAAGTGTGCTCTTATTAGGTATGGATTGTTATTTGTTGAAACTACACTCTTACTTTTGTAATTATACCTCATCTCGTTATTTTTCTTTGTAGTCTAATGTTTTGAGGATACGTGCATTTGATCTCTTTTGTTGTTAGCATATTCTAGTATGTAGTACTGACTGCAATTACTTACTCTTAGTAAGCATATCTGGAAATCTTATTTGATTCAAATATTTGTAACTCCATAATGGCATAGAATCATTCTTTGGATAATGAGGAAAAGAAATCATTGTTTTCCTTCATCTTGTATCAGCAGAAACATATTATTGTACTTGCAGTTCAATCTTGAAAATCTACTTTGATCATATGACACTATGAACTCATATGTTAGATGTTTATTTTGCAAACTGGGAAGAATTTGAACTGTTTCACTTCTCCATTTGTGACATCTATATCCATACTTTGAAATTTTTAAATCCTTACAACATTTCAAGGAAGTTGTATTTTTAGATAATGGGAATATTTTATTTCTAAATATGTATCTATATGGCTCCTTCCAAGAATTTCTTGGAAGTTGCTAGTCCTTTCACATCTGAAGTTTGTACTTTTATTCTAGCTCAAAGTGATTCTTGCATGATATTGCACTATCTTGTTGTTTTTTTATTTGTATTTTTTTGTTATAAAAGAACATATTCCTGATATTGTTCCCTTGAATAGGTATTTAACAAAGATGTATGATTTTGGGAAGATCTTTATAAAAATTGGATAAGCTAGAACTTGCAACTGTATCTCCTTTACTTGAAGAAATGCCACTCTATGTCTACAAACCTAATGATCTATAAATTTGTTTCTCTTTAATGATTATTGGTAATCATCTTAAGGTGTATGGTTTTATATCAACTCCTTGAATGGATGGTTAGATACCTATAACATCTGTAATAATTCTTCCTCTAGAAGCATACTTAGCTTGAATTTTTTATACATGTTTTATCTTTCGAATATGAGTGATCTCTTCAAGCTGTAAGCAATTTCACTGTACTAATTTTATCTTTTGCAAATATAAAATGAATTGCATTATATTTTCAAGGCCTACTATACCTTAGTTTCATTGTTAATTTACATCATTCTACTTGTACTTTATCATTTGAGATTTTGGTTTTTGAAGAATGCATGATTGATGAATTACACCATTCATGATTCTTAGAACCTGACTGCACACATTGATTTGATTTGTACTTGCATCATTCCTATGAGTACCTTGATTGTAATTTTTAAAATCACTTCACTTAATCATTCTTAAAAATGGAAACAGGTTGGTCCTGTCAATTGTGAATGCTGATGATTATTTTATTTTATATTCCATAATCTTCTGAGACATTGATATCTTCTTGTGTTATGTTTACTGAAACTGATACTCAGCTTATGAATTATTTTCTGTATGCTACTTTTTATTTTAAGTGCATTATTTGAAAGTTCATCTGTTTAAAGTTGTGACTAGAGAAACCTTGAAATCCGGAGCTGGACAATGATTCATTTTTTCCCTTTCAGGTACAATGCCAGCAGTTGAAGAAAATGGTGAAGAAGGAGAAGTGAGGAAAAAAACACACAAAAAACTAATGGAAATCTAGGAAATGATGGATTCCATCCTTTCTTTGTTCACAACATTATGTATATTTACTTAAAATTATGTTCTTGTTTTCAGAGTTATTCCAATTGCTTGTGTGGGTTCACTGTACTTTATAATTATGAAATAAATGATAATTTCTCCATGTGATGAGTTGTAATTTTATCTTTTTTGCATTATTCTTTCATTTACATGATGCAAAATGAAAATTTACAACTCATAGACACTAGGAACATTTCATTTAATCATAATTAATGAACCTTAAGATAATTGATAACAAATAAAAAGTGAACAAAGATAGTCTGAAACCTACTTCACCCCTGACATGGAATTTCCCTGTACATGCTTTGGGTTGTCCATCTTCTTCTTTTTTAATCCTTCCCATTTGTGTCAAGGTCCTGCACCTTTTTTGGAGGGATATGGTGTAGGATCATGACAAAGATATGATGAAAGGACATGCTAAGATAAAAATAGGCATTCTAAAACTAGTAAAGTGACATTTCAATTATCTTCTCTCCCTTAGTTATGTTTTTTCATCAATCATTTCCATCTGAAACAAAGTTTGAAGTTGTAAATTTTCCAAAAGTACAAAAATTGTCAATAGTAACTTTATGTTCAGAACATTCACAAAATCTTGTGTGTTCCCTTATCTCCACCATTTAAATCTCGATATGAGTTTTGAGAATTCTTACTCGAACCAAATAAAGCTACAACTTTTGTGGCATATTCCTTAACATCATAAGATGATTAAAAATCTATAAAAATTCAAATTTCAGCTAGTGAAGCCCCAGTGAAACCCTCTTAATATTTTCCCTCCATTTCACACAAAGCAAGACAAAATTGGGTAAATAAATTTGTAATTGCGCACAAAGTAAATACAGATTGGGAGGCACAAGAAGAGCCCTTAGCAAACATTGATTTTAATCCAAGCATGGGAACCTTGAGAATGGTAACAAAAAATAATATGTCAACACAACAAGCCATTGTTTGGCATGAAACTTCAGAAAACCTCTTCACTCTTTCAAAGAAAAGAAAAGACAAAGGCTCTAAAGTATTGCAATATGAGGAATATCTGGAATTGTTGATAGGGGATACGACTGAAGTATCCGTACAAGTAGTGAGAGGAGTATGTGCTACAAGTCATGAACTTGAAACTCAATTAGAGGCCACAGTTCCTCCTAGTGTAGTTTCTAATGTAGAACTGGCATTACATGGCTTGTATAGTAAAATAAATAAATGCATCTATGCAAATGATTAGGCATAAGGGTTGTTGAAAAGGAATGAAAAAATCATTATATCAACATTGCTGAAAATATTAATACATATGGGGTAGGCCATTGAAAAAGGCATTTGTAAAGACCCTTCAATTATGACCATGGATGTTATTGGTATATGCTAGACATAAGCTAATTATACCAAAGAAATACTAAGGGAATGGAATAGAGAGGTAATAAGACTTTCTTTGCAGTTTGACAACATTATTTCTAAAGGAAAACATATCTTCATAGAAACTTTTGCCATGGAAGTATTTAATAGTAACCATGAATTGGTTTTTTATGAAGAGTTTGTGATATTGATTAAGTAATTCTTAGTTAATTTTTAAAAGGAGAATAGATGAGGTGAATGAAGGAGAAAATTTGCATGTCATTGACATTGTTTCCAAAACAAGGGAAAAAAAAACCGAAAATAAAGACTTTGAAGGAAATTTCCAAAAAATAAATTAGTAGTTTAAAGGATTTGCTTGACAAGTCTACTATGCTATATAGAATCCTGATTGTTGAGATAAAAGAAATATAAAAAAATATTCTCAGATTCACAAAAAAACTATCTGAGATTATTTCGTGCTTGGTGATGTCATTCAAACAACCATTTTCTACAAAGAATTAACTATCTGCACTATTTTTTAACAACCCCTTTTTCTTCCCTAGTTTTTATTCACCCTTTTTGTTACTATTTTATTGTTTCCTTTTTGTTAATCCACAAATGAGATTATACATATTGGTTTATTATACCCTAGCCAAAATTACTTGGATTATTACACTTGGCCCTACAATCTACAACTTGTTTGTCTTGTTCTATGATTTCACGAGCTGTCCGTTATGCAAGATCGAAAAAACAAAACCCTAAAAATTAGTTCTCTGGGCTATTTAATATTTTTCCTGTCACATTCCACGTTAGAAATTTTGAAAATATAAAAAAGTGTGGGATATGAAAATTTGAAAAATAGAGCGGGGAATTTATGTTAATATTGAAATTTAAAGTTCTAAGAAATGTGGGGGAATTCACAATTCAAAGTTTGAATTTACCACTCCTTAAGAAAAGGTGTGGGATATTGAAAAATTAAACAATATTTTAAACAACAACTTTTGTTATCAGATCTAGCGTAAAATAGTTATAACACAAAAAAACATATAATATTATAATAAAAGAGATTAAATAAATATGAATGTATAGGCACATTTATTTTTTATTTTCATCAAAATTGACATAGACAATGTTATATGCAGTGCACTAATGAAAAATAATTCTTCAATTACTTTATACCATGTGGCATGTTTGAACCTGATAGTTAAAAAAAATTATAATTGACACATTTATTTAGAAATTTACAAATAAATAAACGATTATAAACTATTTCCAAACTATATGAAACAACAATATTATAATATAAATAACTACCAGTAGAATGACAACACATGGCATGAAAATTCTGAAATCCAAGAAGTTTTTTTTGCATTTAAATAATGAAAAACAGTAGCACCTTAAAGCTGTAAAGATAGTGTTTACAATCAAAAGAGGTATTTCTATATAGCTAGTAGCTGATAAGCTATATCATGCTTTTTTATTCTATCACTATTTCTAAATTATGTAATTGTTGTGCGCAATGGACAATATGTTATTTCATTCAATAAATAAAGCATCTTACCGGTCGTTATGAATTTTCTGTAATAAGAACTGATGTGAATTATATATTGTAATGATTTATCTTATAAAAATTACATAAAATATCACTTACTCTCAGGTGTATATATGGATTCCAGATTACAAAGATATATCTTATATGAGATAAATATGTAGTGCATTAATTGGGACTACCATGTGAAGTCCACCCAAAACGATACAATTACAATCAATTAAAAACACTATCAATCCAAATAAGAAAAAATAGTGATTATAATGATAAGAGCCTAGGGGGTGCTAAGCTATACCATTGTTTGCTATTATATAGCTATTCTCAAATTAGAAACTATTTATCTTAGCAGTCTCTATGTTATTCTTTTCAACTAGTAATGGAGCTTAGCGGTCGGTAAACACTTTTTTTTTTACAAACCGAAAGTAATTATCCCTCTCAATGGAAATTAGTGCAGGAATAGGCTCCACCAGGTAACGTGAAACCAATTTTATACAATTATAATCAATGCAAATTGTAATCGATCTAAAGATGTAAAGATAGTGATTACTACAACAAGAGGTAATGAAAGGATCCTAGTGGCCTCTAAGATAGACCATGAGTTGTTAATCAATAACTACTTGTAAATTGAGAAATTGTTGAGCCTAATGGCCACTAGGAATTTTCTTTTATAAGAACGCATATGGATTATAATTTATAAAGATATATATTAGGATAATAAATAAGTCTTGAATGCTCTCAAAAGAATGTATTACAACAATTGTGTCTGTTGACATTTAAATTTTCCTCCATAATTTCTATTTTATTAATGTATGTATTAGGAATAGGATGTTGTTAAGTATAATTAGTAGTGGCGTCCAATAGAAGACAATGGCACCTTCAGTATGGTGCCGCCAATAATGTAGAGTACGGTAACAGTCAAAGTACAATAGGAATGTTGTAAAAAGTAAATATTTGTCGTAAGTGGTCCGGTAATGTTAAAATGTAAAAGTTGGGATAAGTAGAGAAGTAGGGTCTACATGATTAGGAATTAGAAATATTATATTTGTAATAAGGACAAAGAGTGATGTCATAAATATTTTATATATATTATTTGTGGAAAAGTCTAAAAAAGTGAAACCCATGTGTGATGATAAGGTTTATCTTATCTTAGAAGATAAGCCTACATGTAAAGGAAAGTGTTTAGGCATGGAATATGATTGGCCAGAAGAGATTTCCTATCATATCTTAGAGATAAGGTGAATAAGCCTGAATTCCTATAAATAAAGAGGCCACCCCCCCCTCATTTACCATATAGAGAGAAGTAGTGAGAAATATTGTATGAGTATGTGTGTAAAGGAAGCCATCATTTTGAAGGTGTGTTAAAGAAGCCATTAAGAGGTGTAATTGTGAAGTTTCTTCCATAGTTATTGTTTGAAGGCAAGTGAAGTTAATAACACTTGAAGAACCTCATGGGTGAGATTGTAACAATTTCATGTTGATATTATAATTTACACTGATATTTCAGATTTATCATTATTACTTCTTATCATAGTCTATGGTATTCTTGTGTTATGTTTGTTGTTGTGTTTCCAGATTACATCCACCAAACTAAGAGTTGTGCATTAGTTAATAATCATAGCACGAGGAGTTCCCAGTGAAGAATTATCATAGTGCCAGATTGGTGTTGACATTTTGGTTCCGTTGCTGGGACCATTCATTGTTTATTGATTTTCTGGAGAAATATTCCCACTTAGTCAGAAAATATTTGGAGGGTAACCTTGTTTTTACTATGCATAGTAGTTACCATGGTAAAGTCACACTTTTCCATGAATAGTATTTACCGCAGTAAAGTAACTGTTGTCAAAATTTCACCCCCCCAGGGTAAATTTCGATAACATGCATTAGAGTTTTGCAGTTCCAAACATGTAGATTGGGCCAGGAAAAATCATAAAAAATGACTAAGTCCTAGTCCTTGCAACAGTAGGGACGTGTGGGACAGAAAGACGCGGATCGGCCGAAAGTCCTCTAGGCAGTCCGGAAGCAACTGGGACATCTGGGCCGCAGGTACGCGGCGGACGCGGAAAGTCAGTTCGGCCGAAGGAGGAAAAATGACTAACTACTGAGCGGGACAGTTCGGGACAAGAGTACACGAAGGATGTGAATCGCTCGGATCGGCCGAAAAGGAGAACTTTCACAGTAACTGCTTTGGGACATCTGGGGCAAAGGTACGCAAACCGGCCAAATCGGGTGAACCGGAAGATTTTGTTCCAGGCAGTTCTGGACATGTGGGACAAAAGTACATGGCAGACGCGGATAGCCGAAGGAGCCGAAAGTCAATCAATGCATGCCACGTGCCATCGACCAAATGAGGGACGAGGAAGCCCATTTCAGGCGGATCGGAAGTTTTTGTCCCAGACAGCACTGGGACATTTGGGACAAATGGACGCGGTGGACGCGAAAGAACTGGCAGGCCCAAGAACCAATCGAATCATGACATGTGTCACAAGGAGAAAAGAGTCCAAAAGTCAAAGGGTGAGTTTTGAAGGGTCAGCCCGAGCCAATCAGAAGAGGACACGTGTCCAAGTTTAAGGGGCCCACAAGGAAATTTCAAAAGAAAAACCCATGGGAGGCGGAGGAGAGAGAATTGTGCATCTAATTAGTTCTTGACACGTGTCATCCAGGTGGCAGAGCACGGGAAAGATTTTTAAAATGTGTTTTCACCTGTTCTGTGCCTTAAATCTTCAGATCTTTATAAATTTCGATCCAGAGCTCGGATTTGCACGTTCTTTATATCAACGGAAAGCTTATGAAATTCTCTACATGATTATAGGATCAATCTCGAATTTTGGTGCAGTCTGGAGAGATAAATTTGAGAAACGGCTCTAACGCGTGTTCATGGCCAGAAGTGACATTCCAGCGACCAGATTTAATGCAGAATGGGTCGCATTATCTTGTAATCCGGTCAAAGTGATAGGGTATGGGTTTGTAAGGTCCCCCATGCTGTTTTAATGCACCTGCAGTCAAGAAGGAATGGGCTCCCATGCTTTTGTATGTTTCTGTCTCCTGGGCTCGACCCATGCATTGTATAAAGCCAGATTTGGCTCATTTTAAAAGAAATTACAAGTTGTTCATCTTTTCTGCTCTACCCTCCCTTCTTTTCTTCTCTAGGGTTGAAAATGGAGTTCGAACGTCCTCCCTTGCTCTGTAATGGTGTTTTTGCCTTTTACTATTGAAATGATGTTTTGTACAAACTTCTGGAGCAACAAAACGTGTTTTGTGATGCATCTGTCCATCCTTGCTCGTTTTTGCTTGTTCTCTTCTTGCCTCTCTTCATTGCAGGTATTTGTGCATGTTTGAATGTTCATTGTAGGTTTGGAGCTTTGTTCATGGAGTTTTGGGACATTTTCTGTGTGATATCTGTCCTTGAGCCTGTGATGCATCTGTCCATCCTTCCCATTGCTCACCTCTCTTTGTTCCATGGCAGTTTTGATAGATGTCCAACATTCTCCTTCTCTGGTGTATCACCGTTTTAGTGTAGGCTTTTGTTCTTTTCCTTTCTCTCTCTCTCTGTCTCCTTGGCATTGTTAGATTAGGATTAGATTATCTTACCTGCACTGGAATAGCTTGTGGCAAGTAGTTTAGGAGCAGGAACCATCCTTCTCTGGAGATTCCTTTCTCATTCTGCAAGTCCCACACTTGGAGGAAGGATTCAATGTTATGCAATCATACTGGATGCCAAAGTGATCAACCTAGAAACCTGATCTACATCCAGGGGTGCTATGATTTTACACTAACAGTTTTGGCACACCCAGTGGGAGATCACAGAAGTTAGAGTTTCATCTTTCAGAGGTGTCTCATTATCAAATAGAAAATCTTAAGCCACCGTGTGACCACAACAGTTTTGGCACGCCCGGTGGGACCTTAGAGGTCTTCCACTTCATCTTTCGTAGGTTGATGTGTTCCTGTGAAGATTTCAGCCTTTGGAGGCACTTGCAAACACATCTGGCGACTCCATCTGGTCAACAACCCATCTCTGAAGTTACAGACCTTCCCTTCCATTCATTTTCATTCATTCCTGTTCATCCTTCTTTCCATCTCTTTCATTCTTTCCCATTCCATGAGGTTGTGCAATCATGACTTCATTTCCATCATGGAATTCACATCAACAACAGTAGTATATCACACCTCCAACATGTTTTACAAATCCTCCAAATCAGCATTTTGAGCAGATTCAAGATCAGTATGCATACCCATATGAGCAGCTGTGCTAAAGTCAGTTTGGCTATGGAGCTTTCCAAGAGCAAGGGTATGCATATAATGAAGAAAATAAGATGCAAGATGCTGGTCTATTGGAGAAAATCCAAAAGATGGAGGTAAACATAGTGCAGTCCAGGGCTCAGGAACAGATGAGAGCATTTGGAATCGGTTGTGGAGCACCTTGTCCATGGGTGGGACCTTTTCCAAGGCATTACAGCCCTCAGGAGAAGCTTGACTTCATGATTGCAATGCTGCCTTTGCTTGCAAAGTGGATTGAAGAAATAAAGGTGTATGAGAGGATTATTCAACAACCTTGTCAACAGGTAAGCACACCTTCTCATGCCTTTTCTTTTCCTCTTTCCCAATCTGTTTCATCTCAGCAGTGTCAAGCTTTAAACTCTCCATCTGCTGTCCCAAGTGTTGAATCCATCCCTCCGTCCCCTAGTCTTCCACCCCATCTCAATTCTTCTTTCCTTTTCCCTTCCAAACAGTCATCCTCTCCACAAGAGCTAACATAAATACCCCCTCCTCCAAAGAAACAAGAGGTTTCACCTCCTCCACCACCACAAAAAATTGTAAAATCAGTTGAGTTACAACCCATCCCTCCTCTTGCATTCCCAATTCCATGTGGGGAAGAAGAAATTGAAAAAATCAGTCATCAAGGAAAGCAAGAGGAAGAGCCAAATAGAAAAGAAATGACAGAAAAATTGAGGAAATGGGCTGCCAAATTTGGGATAACAAAGATCCCCTTGATGGTTAAGCCTACAGAAGAGGCTAAGGTTGAACAAATGGTGGTCATGACTGAATTTGTTGCAGCAGAAGAAGAGCAAAAGGAAGAAGCATATCAGCAATCAGTTTTCTCAGAACGTGGTGTCCATGATGGCACTCTATTTGAAGGAAATGCTGATCCAATTCAATTTGCACAATCAGCCATGGAGGAAGAAAGCTTTGAAGAAGATCTTGCAGTCCCAACTTGCCCTCCAGAGCAGCAGAATGAAGAGTTTGACTTGATAAACTTCATGCTAGAGGAAGAGTTTTATCAAGAGCAAGATTCTCTTCAAGTAGTAAAGGAAGGAGAAGCTGCTCCAAATCTAAAAGAAGAGGAGCACAATCTAGCTGTGGAGGAGAAAAGTGCAGATCCAAAGGGTTTGAGCACAAAGCAGGTTATAGAAGAACCTTCAGTTCTTCTCTCTACTTCATCTCTCTCAAGTTCTGGTACTGAAGAAGAGTTTGACCCCTTAAACTCAATGTTTGAGGATGAAAGAAACCATGGTGATCGAGTTGCAGATCAAGAGAATACCATGGGAGAGGTTGAACATTTGCAGCAGGACAGCAATGAGGCAGTTTATCTGTCAGATTTGGAAGATTGTTTTGATGAAGAAGAACCGGTTGATTTTTCACCATTCTCTCTTTCATCATCCACATTCCAAACACTAGAGTCTGATGTCATGAAGGAGAACATTCATTTGCAGCAGCCTGCATCTTATAACAGCTCTTCGGAATCAAGATTGGAAGATTTTAATCTTTCATGTTCTTCATTGGAGGAAGAGAAAGGACAAAGGAACTTCACCATTTCTTCCACACCATCCATTCAGGAGGGTCTACAAGAGAACTCCATTCTTGGAGTTGAAAATCAGGGCAATGGGCATACTCAAAGGACCATACCTTGCCCAATCAGGTATTTGGCTTCATTGGAGCCAAAGGAGAAGTCACAACCGGTCATGCTTTCTTCTGAGCATGAGGGTGAGCTACAAAGTACCAAGGATCAGTTGTCATACCTCTTCAATCCAAATGCAGAAGCAACTAAAAGAGGTATTGGATTTGTTTTCAGCTGACACCTTGATGATTTGGGTGGAATACCAACTTCTTGTTGATTTTCCACTCATCCTAACAGCCATGATCAACTCCAAATCAATTGCATGGCCGCCACTTTTGAGAAAGGGAAGCTATTTCTCACAACCAATTACAGGGTTTGTTTAGCTTACTTTTGCTTCCAGTTAGAGTAGAGTAGGTAGGTTTACTTTCAGCAGAAGAAGTGCTTGTGCACACTCTGCATGTTCCATTTGGAGCATGTATGATTTTCAGTTCTGTATATAGTTTTGTTGTGCTGGTTTTGCTCTTACATAGTTCGTTTCAGTGGCATTTTGGTGAGAACAACTCCATGTCCGGTGGGTTTCAAGTGGCTCAGAGGGAAGTTTTCAAAGTTCAGATCAGTTTTCACGCTTGCTCATGACTCCATGCCCAATGGATTGCTTCAGGCTACTGATCATTCATCTAGCAGGCAGATGACCCCACTGAGTCGCCAAACTATTTTCAAAATTTCACCCCCCCAGGGTAAATTTCGATAACATGCATCAGAGTTTTGCAGTTCCAAGCATGTAGATTGGGCTAGGAAAAATCATAAAAAATGACTAAGTCCTAGTCCTTGCAAAAGTAGGGACGTGTGGGACAGAAAGACGCGCATCGGCCAAAAGGCCTCTAGGCAGTCCGGAAGCAACTAGGACATCTGGGCCGCAGGTACGCGGTGGACGCGGAAATCCGGTTTGGCCGAAGGAGGAAAAACAACAACTGCTGAGCGGGACAGTTCGGGACAAGAGTACGCGAAGGACGCGAACCACCCGGAGTCGACCGAAAAGGAGAACTTTCACACTAACTGCTTTGGGGCATCTGGGGTAAAGGTACGCGAACTGACCGAATCGGGCGAACCGGAAGATTTTGTTCCAGGCAGTTCGGGACATGTGGGATAGAAGTACGCGGCAGACAAGGATAGCCGAAGGAGCCGAAAGCCAATCAATGCATGCCACGTGTCATCGAACAAATGAGGGACGAGGAAGCCCATTTCGGGTGGATCAGAATTTTTTGTCCCAGACAGTAATGGGACATCAGGGACAAATGGACGTGGTGGATGCGAAAGAACCGGCAGGCCCGAGAACAATCGAATCATGACACGTGTCACAAGGAGAAAAGAGTCCAAAAGTCAAAGGGCGAGTTTTGAAGGGTCAGCCCGATCCAATCAGAAGAGGACACGTGTCCAAGTTTAAGGTGTCCACAAGAAAATTTCAAAAGAAAAACCTGCGGGAGGTGGAGGAGAGATAATTGTGCATCTAATCAGTGCTTGACACGTGTCATCCAGGTGGCAGAGCACGGGAAAGATTTTTAAACGTGTTTTCACCTTTTATGTGCCTTAAATCTTTAGATCTTCATAAATTTTGATCCAGAGCTCGGATTTGCACGTTCTTTATATCAACGGAAAGCTTATGAAATTCTCTAAATGATTCTGGGATCAATCTCGAATTTTGGTGCAGTCTGGAGAGAGAAAACTGAGAAACAGTTTTGACGCGTGTTCATGGCCAGAAGTGACATTCCAGCGACTAGATTTAATGCAGAATGGGTCGCATTATCCTGTAATCCAGTCAAAGTGACAGGGTATGGGTTTGTAAGGTCCCCCATGCCGTTTTAATGCACCTGCAGTCAAGAAGGAATGGGCTCCCATGCTTTTGTACGTTTCCGTCTCTTGGGCTCGACCCATGCATTGTATAAAGCCAGATTTGGCTCATTTTAAAAGAAATTACAAGTTGTTCATCTTTTCTGATCTTCCCTCCCTTCTTTTCTTCTCTAGGGTTGAAAATGGAGTTTAAACCTCCTCCCTTGCTCTGTAATGGAGTTTTGGCCTTTTACTATTGAAATGATGTTCTGTACAAACTTCTGGAGCAACAAAACGTGTTTTGTGATGCATTTGTCCATCCTTGCTCGTTTTTACTTGTTCTCTTCTTTCCTCTCTTCATTGCAGGTATTTGTGCATGTTTGAATGTTCATTGCAGGTTTGGAGTTGTGTTCATGGAGTTTTGGGACATTTTCTGTGTGAAATCTTTCCTTGGGCCTGTGATGCATCTGTCCATCCTTCCCATTGCTCACCTCTCTTTGTTCCATGGCAGTTTTGATAGATGTCCAATATTCTCCTTCTCTAGTGTATCACCGTTTCAGTGTAGGCTTTTGTTCTTTTCCTTTCTCTCTCTCTCTCTGTCTCCTTGGCATTGTTAGATTAGGATTAGATTAGCTTGCTTGCACTGGAATAGCTTGTGGCAGGTAGTTTAGGAGCAGGAACCAGCCTTCTCTAGAGATTCCTTTCTCATTCTGCAAGTCCCACACTTGGAGAAAGGATTCAATGTTATGCAATCATACTGGATGCCAAAGTGATCAACCTAGAAACCTGATCTACATCCAGGGGTGCTATGATTTTGCACTAATAGTAACTTTTTACCATGAATAGTATTTACCGCAGTAACTTCACTTTTTACTGTGAATACTGTTTACAATAGTAAAGTCATATTTTACCGCAGTAAAGTCACTTTTTACCGTGAATATTATTTACCACAATAACTTCACTTTTTACTGTGAATAGTGTTTACCACAGTAAAGTCAGTTTTTACCACAGTATGTCAAGTTTTACCATAGTTTACCGTGGTCATTTCTATTTTCTATTATAGTGATTCCAATTATTTGTGCACATAAGTCTTGTTGATTGTACTTGTGGGTTGGTATTTCACTGTGGTTACTTTTGGAAATGGGGAAGATTCCTGTTTTTTCAGCCCAATCTAGTGAAGATGCTTCCTCTTTCATTAAAAAGTTTAAACGATCTTGTATTTGTAATGGCCTTACAAGAAGGGAACAATGTACTAAATTTTTTCCTACCTTTTTGGATGATTCAGCCCTTAGGTGGTTTGAAACACTAGGTGATAATGTTAAAAAACTCATGGGATTTATTAACTGAAAATTTTCTTGAAGAATTTAGTGAACAACAGAAATATGCAGATCTCATGATCGATATCACAAAGTTATCCCAAGGAGAGAAGGAGAAGATAAGGGATTATCATGCTCGTGTTCTAGAGCTAAGGAGGAAGCTCGATACCCAGATCCGGAAGGAAGGATTAGCGGATGGGTTAATGAATAGTGTGGATAATCTCCTCTGTAAGCACTTCATTCTTGGGTTGAAGCCAAAAGATGAGACAATGAGTGATGTATGACCGCCCAGCTACCATTGAACAAGCAAAGGAGATTGCAAGAAGGCAAGAAGAAAGCATGGAAAAGGAGCCCAAAAGAAATTGTTGCTAAAGTAGAGCCTACACCAGCACCTTTGGTCCATAATCCACAACCACTCTCGGTGAGCACAAATCTTTCTCCTAGTACATCTACTGAGTATGAAGATCTGCTTAGGAAGATGGGTCAGTTAACTATTAATCTTCTTCAAGAAAATGAATTTAGTTCTCAGGGAGGAGATAGAGGTCCAAAAAGAAATATTTCTGAAGCTGTATGTTATGGTTGTTATAAAAAGGGTCATTATAAGTATAATTGTCTAGATAGAGCTTCTACATCTGGTACAAGAGATAATGATAAAGGGAAAGCACCTGTGAATTCTTTTGATGTAGTAGATAAGTGCATAAATAATGAAGTAGATGTGTTTGTAACAAAAAGAAAGAAAGAAAAAGATAACCAAGGATGGAAATGATCCTAAGAATATGAAAGGAGAAACTAGTAAAAAACATAGGAGAAGAAAGTTGGGTGTGCAGGATTTTCTTATTTCACAGGGACAAGGACCATACTCCATCTTAGAATATCTGTCCAAAAGGCCTACAAATATTACATATGGTCAACTCTTGGCTATGTCTTTTGAGAAGGGGCAGGAGTTGTGAAGTGGACTCAATGCTCAATGAAGGAAGGAGGTTGAGGTCCTTGTTTTGGAGGTAGAGGTAGATCCCTACGCTCCACAAGCTGAGGTATTATGTAATGGTATTTCAATATATGATGTCTTAGTTGATGGAGGTGCTGCAGTTAATGTAGTGACCGAGTCTGTAATGAATATGTTGGGTTTAAAAATTGATCGCCCCTCAACACTTATGTTAAGGTCATTAAATAAAGGAAAAACTAAACCAGAAGGTGTAGTTTCAAATGTGGCAATATCTGTTATGGGTGTTGTATGTGTGGTAGACTTTAAGGAGATGAAAAATGGTATTGTTGCATACCCAATGTTATTGGGAAGACCATGGCTAAGGAGATTTCATGTAAGAAACTACTAGAATGAAGGCTTTATGACACTTGGATGTGGTAGAGAGAGGGTGAAGATAAACATGATCCCTCAGCATCATAAGGCAGAACCTGTTGATTCAAGTGAAGAAACTGATGATTGTACATCCTATGATTACTCGAGTACTAGTGAAGTGGACATTGAAGATGAAGAAAGTGAAGTTGATGTTTTGGTCATGGATATCCTTCCAATCACACTGACTCATGATCCCATAAAATTATCTGAAGAAGAAATTTATGATCATCTCCAACAAATAAAGATTGGTGATGCTGTGATGGAGAGTGAGAAGGAAATCCTACCTCCAGCTCTTTCGAAGGTACATACACATATTCACTTTTGATTACAAGGAACTTTTTATCCAAAAATTCACCCCTCAAGGTAGTTTTGATAACATGCATCAATTTATTTCAGTCCCCGAGCAAGTAGATTTATTTAAGGCCCGAAATCGTGTTTTTTGGGGGCCCCTCGGCTTCTCTCTGACTCTCCCACCCAAGAAGAAATCCTAACGAGTTAGAAAAAATGGAAAAAAATGCAAAAAAATAAGGTTACAGGATTGTTTTAAAGCATTTTGGGTATGAAGGGTTTGGATCTTACCAGCGTGGGTCGTACCGAGGGTTCGTCGTACCAAGATTGGGGCCGAAATATAAAGAAAAATTGGCTAAGTCAGACATTTTTGTCCCAGGCGGTCTGCGGGACAATTGGAACGTCGGGACGCGAAAAAGCCGAAACGGCTGAAAGCAAGAAAAATCGTTAAGTTTTTTGTTTCACGCGGTTTGGGACAGCTGAGACAAAAGTACGCATGGGACGCGAATCAGCCGATTTTCCGCAAGACGGTCCATTTTGGGTAGTTTGGAGATTTTCATCCGGGACAACCGAGACAAAAGTACGCGAGGGACGCGTAGGACGTGAAAGGCGAAAAAGCCGCAGAAGAGACAAGGGAAGCCCGAATTGGCCGCACGCGGGAGAATACGTCTGGGACAGCCGGGATAAAAGTACGTGTGAGACACAAAAAGCTAAAACGGCCGAAGGGAAAGAAGAAAAGTCAACGTTTGACCCGTGAACTTCAAATGGCCATAACTTTTGACTCCGAGCTCTGATTTTCACAAAATTAGACTTTCTAGAACGAGAACGACGTCCTCTACATCCTATTTTTAATGAGGGTATATATATTTAATTAAAAAAACATATTCAGCTTCAGTCAGTTAATGCTCATTCCCGTCAAATGACAGAAAACGCCTCCCAGACCCAAAATAGCTGCCCACACTCAGAAAGCCATAACTTTTGCGTTTCTCAACGAAATCACACAAAATTGGTACCGTTGGAATCGTGGCTCTGAGCCCGATGCACATAAATCAATAAATTATAGATTCAATGAGAAGTCAATTGGATTTTTTTATAAAACGTGGCAGGGTTCATAACAGTGTTTTATTTGGTAGTTGGAAGTGCAATTAAGAGGCATGGTCACCATTCTTTCTCTGCTACAGCACTTGGGACAGTATGGGGAGCCTTTCGCAAGTAATATACAATAATTTTTTATTTTTAATTAGGGTAGATATATTTAATTAAAATAAACATATTCGGCTCCAGTCAGTTAATGCTCATTCCCGTCAAATGACAGAAAACGCCTGCTAGACCCAAAATAGTTGCCCGCACTCAGAAGACCATAAATTTTGCATTTGTCAACGAAATCACACAAAATTGGTACCGTTGGAATCATGGTTCTGAGACCAACACAAAAAAATCAAGAAATTCTAGATTTTATGAGATATTGATAGATATTTTTTATAAAACATGGACGGGATCATAACAGTATTTTATTTGGTAGTTGGGAGTGCAATTAAGAGGCATGGTCATCATTCTTTCTCTACTGCAGCACTTGGGACAGTATGGGGAGCCTTTTATAAGTAATATGTAATTATTTTACTCCATTTAATGCCTCTTACAAGTGGTTGAAGGAAAGATTTCGGGATTTCCATCTTCCCTTCTCTTTCTCTTCTCATTTTTCTATAAATTAGAGTGTTGGGATCATTGTAAAAGGGGAAGTAGTTTTTTCGAAAAGCTATGCCAAAATTTCTTTGTGAAGCCAATGTGTTGCAGGCTCTTGTTGTGTACTCCTTGCATGGTGATCCAGGCCCTTATCTTGTAACCGATTGAACTGTGCATATCAGGAAGCAATAAAATATAAGTTTGTGGATGCATCTTCCCCTGCTATGTTTTCTGCATTCTTTTTACCCCTTCAACCTTGATTACAAGAATATTGTGTCTATTATTATGCTCTTGCAGGGATTCATTATCATTGTGTATGTTTGAAATATTTTTGTGAATGCATTTTGTTAGATTGTGGAGAACTATCATCACCCCTTCTAGCGTGCACTATGCTTCTGTATCTCACGCATTGTAAGACTACTCTCACACCCTCCTTTTATGGTGTATCACCGCTTTAGTGTATGATTTTATTTTATGTATTCTCTCTCTTTGGTCCCTTGGAAATTTAGATTAGAATAGTTAGTTTACCCTGCATTAGAGTAGAATGTGGCAGGTAGTTTAGGAGCAAGAACCAACTTTCTCTGGAGGTCTATCTCAAGTAGCAAGTCCCACAACTTGGAGATAGTACCCATGTTATCCAATCACACCGTGAGTTCAAGTATATGCACTTGTATAAACATAGGGGTGCTGTGATTCGGTGATAATAGAACTTCGTCAAGTAAGTTGGGTAAAACATTCTATTGTGTTGGTAGATGGTGCTAAGCCCATAAAGCAAATGCCATATAGAATGAATTCTAATTTTTCCAAGACTGTAAAGAAGAAATATATAAGTTTCTTGATGCAGGATTTATATTTACTGTGGAGAATTCAGAATGGGTTTCTTCCATTGTGATCTCAATAAAAAAGAATGGGAAGCTATGCATTTGTGTTGATTATAGGAATCTCAATAAGGCAACAAAGAAGGATCATTACCCTCTTCCATTCTCATATCAGATTTTGGACGAAGTAGCTGGCCAGGAGTGCTATAGTTTTGCTGATGGATATGGTGGATACAACCAAGTTCATATAGCAGAGAAAGATCAGCTGAAGACCACGTTCACCACTCCTTGGGGAATGTTTGCTTATAGAGTTATGCCTTTTGGGTTGTGTAATGCTCCAGCAACATTCCAACACTTGATGAATAGGGTGTTTTAACCCTATATTGGGAACTTCATCAGAGTATTTCTGGATGATTTTTGCATCTATGGGAGTAATATGGACCACCTACACCAGATGGAGACATTATTTCAAAGGTTATATGAAGCACAAGCCTCACTAAACCCTACAAAGTGTGTCTTTGGATGTTCTAAAGGTGTTTTGTTAGGGCATGTTGTATCTAGAGATGGTATTGGTACTGATTCTGATAAAGTTTCAAAAATCAAAGAGTTACTATTTCCTATGAATAGAAGTAAGTTGAGATCATTTTTAGGCCATGTGGGTTACTATATAAGGTTCATCAAGAATTTCTCAAATATTGCACAGCCACTAACCCAGTTCTTGAAGAAAGATGTTACTTATGAACCAGGAAATAAGGCACATGAAGCTTTTGAACAACTGAAGGAAGCCCTGGTGTCTTCACCTGTTTTAAAGAATCCAGATTGGAGCAAGCCATTCATTGTGTATACTGATGCCTCAAATGTAGCACTAGGAAGCACTTTGAGCCAAAAGGATGAAAATGGGAATGATCATCCAATTTACTTTAGGAGCAGACAAATGATCAGTGCTGAGGTAAATTATATTGTAACTAAAAAAGAGGCTCTAGCTATCATTTTTGCTGTAAAGAAGTTTAGAAATTACTTGCTAGGGCAGAAATTTATAGTTGTAACAGATCATCAGGCTCTAAAATATATTTTCAATAAGCCTAACCCATCAGGGAGGAAAGCAAGATGGATAATTTTGCTACAAGAATTTGAATTTGATATTATAGATAGGCCAGGAAAGAAGCATGTCAATGCAGATGGACTCTCTCCAGCCTATGATGGTTTAGGTTTTTCTTGTGATGATGATGATTTCCCAGATGCAGCATTGTTATCTCTTGACACAATCCCTAATGAATACATAGATATTTGGAATTATCTAAATGAATTCAAGTTTCCTAATGGTGCCAATGCAAAGAGTAAGAGGAAGATTACTCAAGCCAGTCATCCATATTCTATTTTGTATGGAGTATTATTTTGAATAAGACCTGATGGATAGTACAAGAGGGTAGTTGGATGTGATCAAGGGAAGGAGCTGATAGAAGAATTCCACAATGGTACATGTGGAGGAAACTTCTCTGGACAACTTACAACAAGAAGGATCTTGGACGCAGGTTATTACTGGCCCACTCTTTTTAGAGATTGTTATAATTATTGTAAGACATGTGATATTTTTCAAACACATGGTAACCGTAAGACTTCATCAGCTCCATTATGCCCTATTCTTCCACTTGGTCCCTTTGAAAAGTGGGGAATAGACATTGTAGGTCCACTTCCAACTACCCCACGCCAAAATAAGTATATTGTAGTTGCCACACATTATTTAACCAAGTGGGTTGAAGCTAGGCCATTGAAAAAAGCTTCCATGGATGAAGTGGCAAGGTTCATATATGAACGCATTGTCACCAGATTTGGTTGCCCATTAGAAATTGTAACAGATCAAGGAAACCACTTCATTAATGAGGTGGTAGAAGCCCTAGTAAACAAGTTTTATATTAAGCACATGAAGGCAACAACATAGAACCCAAGCACAAATGGACAGGTGGAACGAACAATTTTTTTGTTGTGTCAAATTCTAGCAAAAGATGCAACCTTGTAGGTACATAAGTGGTATAAAAGGATTCATGTAGCATTGTGGGCATATAGGGAAACATCAAATTCAGAAATAGGATACTCCCCATTTCAGTTGGCTTATGGCACTGATCTAGTTCTTCCTATTGAGTTTGATATTGCCACTATGAGAGTTATGAAAAATGAAAGAATAGATGAAAGTTATTCAGTAAAAGAAAGGTTGGTACATCTTCATTTGCTAGAAGAAATGAGGGAAATAGTGAAGGATACAAGCTATAAGAAGAAAATGAAGCAGAAGGAATACTTTGATCAAAAGATCCATTGGTCTCCCTTTTATGTGAATGACTTGGTTCTAGTATATGATTCCAGATACAAAAAAAGAAGACAGAAAAATTCTTCCAAAGTGGATGGGGCCCTACAAAATAGTAGCTGTGCATGAAAATGGTACATATCGACTGGAGGAATTGGATGGTACTCCCATTACAAAATGAGTCAACCATGACATGTTAAAGATTTTCCAAGCACCAGCTTTAGAATGTCCATAAGAGTCTACTCCGAGGACGGAGTAGAAGTTAGCAAGGGGGAAAATGTCGACATTAAAATTTTTCTCTGTAATTTATATTTTATTAATATATGTATTAAGAATAGGATGTTGTTAAGTATAATTAGTAGTGGCGTCCAATAGAATATAACGGTGCCGTCAGTATGGTTCCACCAATAATGTAGAGTACGGTAACTGTAAAAGTACAATAGGAATTTTGTAAAAAGTAAATATTTGTCGTAAGTGGTCCGGTAATGTTAAAATGTCAAAGTTGGGATAAGTAGAGAAGTAGGGTCTACATGATTAGGAATTAGAAATATTATATTTGTAATAAGGACAAAGAGTGATGTCATAAATATTTTTTATATTTTATTTGTGGAAAATTCTAAAAAGGTGGAACCCATGTGAGATGATAAGGTTTATCTTATCTTAGAAGATAAGCCTACATGTAAAGGCAAGAGTTTAGGCATGGAATATGATTGGTCGAAAGATATTTCCTATCCTATCTTATAAATAAGGTGGATAAGCCTGAATTCCTATAAATAAAGAGGCCACCCCCCCTAATTTACCATATAGAGAGAAGTAGTGAGAAATATTGTATGAGTAAGTGTGTAAAGGAAGCCATCATTTTGAAGGTGTGTTAAAGAAGCTATTAAGAGGTGTAATTGTGAAGTTTCTCCCATAGCTATTGTTTGAAGGCAAATGAAGTTAATAACACTTGAAGAACCTCATGGGTGAGATTGTAACAATTTCATGTTGATATTATAATTTACACTGATATTTCAAATTTATCATTATTCCTTCTTATCATAGTCTATGGTATTCTTGTGTTATGTTTGTTGTTGTGTTTCCAGATTACATCCACCAAACTAAGATCTGTGCATTAGTTAATAATCATAGCACGAGGAGTTCCTAGTGAAGAATTATCATAGTGTCGGATTGGTGTTGACAAGTCTACTATGTAAAGTCCACCCAATACGATATAATAAAAATAAATGAAAAGCACTTTCGATCGAATGTAGAAATGATAGTGACTAAAATGACAAATAGTAATAATAGGAACCTAACATCTGCTAATATATACTATTATTGTTATTATACATTTATTCTCAAATTTAAAACCATTGATCCTAGTGGTTGCTACATTATTCCTTTCAACTAGCAATGAAGGCTAGCAGTCGTTAAGAACTTTCTTTGATAACAGTAGAAAGTCTTAGTCCGTCTGGATGGAAATCATTGTAGGAATTGGCTCCACCAGGTAACATGTAACCAATTTGATAACATTATAATCATAAAAAATTACAATTGATCTAAACTTGTACAAATTATTGTTTGTATGACAAGAGGTAATGATATGATCATAGTAGCCACTAAGCTAGACCATGATTTGTTTTTCAATGGATATTTTCAAATTGATAAATTATTGAGCCTAGCAGTTAATACACTTTTTTATTTGATATGAATGAATATGGATTACAATTTACAAAGATATATCTTAGGAGAAATAAATAAAACTAGATGCCTCTTGAAAGACTGTAGTGCAGTAATTGGGTCCGCCATATGAAGTCTACTCAATATGATACAATTAAAATCAATGAAAAGAACTAACCATCTAAATTTGAATTGATAGTGATTATAATGATAAGTGGTAATGATAGGAGCCCATTTGTTGTTAAGCTAGACCTTTGTTTGTTATTATATGTATTCTCAAATTCATAAATCGTTGCGCCTATTGGGTACAACATTATTGCTTTCAAGTATTAATGGCACTTAGTTGTGACTAATCATTTTCTTTTATACGAATATAAATTCTTTATCTCTCTCGATGGAAAGTAGTGGAACAATTGGCTCCACTAGGTAACGTGCGGCTAATTTGATATAATTATAATCATTGACAATTACAATCAATCTAAAGTTTTACAAAGAGTGATTACTACAAGAAGAGGTAATGAAAGGATTGTAGAGGCTGCTAAGCTAAACCATGAATTGTTAATCAATAGTTATTTTGAAATTCAAAAATTATTGAGCCTACCGGCCACTAGGATTTTTTTTTATAAGAATGAATATGGATTATAATTTATAAAGTTATATTTGAAGAAAAATATATAACTCTTCATCAATCCAAACTTGAACATAGTTCTTACAATGAGAGTTACAGTAAGTAATTAAACGTTAGATATCATGTCCGGTCGAAGCCTAGCAGTCGTTAACCATTATGTTGATTACTCTTCAATGATAAAATTTAATTTACTATACATATTGGTGATCACAAAGGCTAATACTTACATTCATTATCACACAATGGGAAAAAAATAGTCCATATGTGAAGTAATTATTAATATATTCTACTCCAATTGTAGGTACAATTTCTTCCATTGGTTGCAGTCCATTCTGAGCAATTCCATTAATTGAAGGCACTAAGTGCTGGATGAAAAGAGATGAAGAATGGTTTGTTGAAATCCATGGCCTTGACAACTATTAGGAATATTCCTTAGATTAGTGATCACATTATTTTTTATAATAGTTAAATGTAATATTCATATATCACATTATTAAGTTAGTGCGTTAGTAAGATATTAATATTGTTATATTAATATCATAATTGTGTGAGAAAAATAAAATATTGTAATATTATTAATATGATTCATAAAACATAATATAAGATATTGTATTAGTTGTGAGTTTGTTGAATAAACAACTCACGTAGATTATTATGTGTGGAGATATTGGTGAGTGATCGTAGGAGAGATTCTCTAGGAGAGATTAGTGGGATGATAATGGTAAGCCTCGTCTCCTTTTTTATAGTAAATGGAAAGGCTATATATTGTAATCTCTCTCACTATGTAATGTGCTCCAAATTATTCAATGAATAATATAGTTTGTTTATTATATTTTTGTTCTTATTTTGTGCTTATGTTATTATATTCATTCTGCAACACTGTCTCTTATTTATTTATACAATTATATAATGTAATTGTTGCTTATTTATATTAGATAAGCTATGAATTTCACATCATCTGGTATTAGAGCAGGAAAAGACAAGCTATGAGAGTGATTTTACAAAAAACCGTAGCCTCTAGGATGAAGATCTGAAAGTTTTGAAGCTTTCGTTGCTATTTTCTCAATTCTGATCTTTAAAAAATGGACTGGTAATTTTTTTGTTTTCCTCAAAAACACATAATCATAATTTTCTGAATTTTTTTGGGTTTTTTTATTTGTATAATGGGAAACTTCTATCAAAAAATTATAGAAACCCATTTCATATTTTAAGATAAATCATGGAAAAAAATCTGATATTTCTGATTATTATTAAAAAAAATAGTGACTGACTTCTAGCAATTTAAATCTAATATGCTTTATTATTTTGGATAAAT
Organism: Taxus chinensis; assembly: GCA_019776745.2. Lineage (NCBI taxonomy): Eukaryota > Viridiplantae > Streptophyta > Pinopsida > Cupressales > Taxaceae > Taxus > Taxus chinensis. Next base: position 631,733,275 of record CM034154.1, on the reverse strand, counting down.
ATAAATATGATCATTATTGTAAGGGTTCATTATTGGTTGAAACCGACACCTAATAGAATTATAAAATGAGCCTTAAAGACAAATTCAATTGAGTTAGCATCATCACAATGGAGGAAGGAGGCAACAGAGGAAGGAGGTTAATCAGTGACTTCTCGTTAGCCGTAAGTGAAGGGGCCACAGAACGAATTTGTGGCATTTATTGTTTTTATGTGTTTGATTTTACTTATGACATGTAATAAGAACAAGAGATTTATTCTTGTTTTCTCTTGTAATATTCCCTTGATTAGTGTTCACATTATTGTTTGTAGTAGTTAAATATAATATTCATATAGTACATTAGTAAGTTAGTGTGTTAGTAAGATATTAATTTTGTTATATTAATATGATATTTGTCTGAGACAAATAAAAGTGTAGTTCCCACTTCCCTTTGACACCTTTTTAATACTAATCATGTTACTACTGATTATATTATGGACTTTATTATAGTATGATGTTAGATGTTAGATGTTAGATCATGGATTATTGTTGACTTGATTTCATTATGATGCATGAGGATTATTAGGGACATTTTGGATATTGATGTTGATATACTGTTTGACATGGTTATAATAAGAATGTTGTTCGGACATGTGATATTTGGATATTGTGAGTAGACATAGAAATGGAAATTATTTGATTATGATATAGTTGTTGAGTAAAATTGCAAATGATATTGTTGGTTGCTTGGATGTTGTTGTGATCCATATATCTAGATGATTTTGGAATTTTATTTATATTAATTTAGATGTTCTAATATGGCCACGAGGCCGAAGGAGGTATTTATGTTTTGTAGGTTAAAACATCACAACAAACATTGGGGGATTGGAGACCAACCACATTGGAATTCTAGACGAAGTCAATAAGGTCACCATGGTAACTAGAATTTGTTTGTGTGTGTCTGTGTGTGCTAGGGATTCTCATGGGGGGGATCACCTTTAAATGTGACCAAGGGGTTATGTGCAATTATTTATTGGTTTCTTTGTTTATGTTTGCATGTGTTATTTTGTGGTGCATTGATCCTTCAATTATTCATTAAATGGTGTGTAATATTGTGAGTAGTCATGTTGTTAAGTTAATTAATTAAAATATGTCATAAGAAAGTAATTAATAGATTTGTTGACTTTGAATTAAAGTGTTGTAAGAGATGTGTAAGTGATGTGAAAGTTAACTTTTGAGTGTGAAACACTTCATCTTCTTGGAAATTCGAATTTGTCCTTGGAGGATAATTTTAGAGGCTTGTGGGACAAGTTAAAATTGTCCCATACCTTTTAAATTTAAGTACCAACAATACCTATGGTTGGATAATTGAAGATAGACTTTCATAATGCTTTTTGAGAAGGCAAGTTTTAGGTCTTAATTACACTTCTTGCTTGAAATTAATTTCAGTCCTTTGGGATATGGGCTTGATTTTAGTGTGCAAGTAAGACTGCCATATTATTCATCTACTTATTTATTGTGTCTTGGAGATTGAATTTGACTTTTGGGTTGGGATTGAGGATGTGTGATGTGGCATCCTACATGGATCCACCTAATCTTCTTCTCTTCCCTCTTCTATAAAATTTGAATTTCTTGCCATTGTTTTGGCTGGCTTCACTTTTGGAAACTCCTTTTAGGGTGAATCCTTTTGCTATTTTAGAGCTCTTACTTTGGAAAATTGTTGCATGATTCTGCTTCGCTGATTTGGATTGCTTGCATTGGGTTAAAGCTTGTTGTTTTGGAACTTGGAAAAACACCATCATGGAGTGGTAGGATCTTAGCTCTTGTAATGCTTCATTTATGTTTATAAAATTTTTATTGTTTTGAATGTTTTGGCATGTTTTTGGGATGTCAGGTAGATTGCCTAGGAATGGTGTATGAGAAGACTATGGGGTTTATTTTGTGGGAGGCACCAGTGTTTTGGGGAGGTATAACTATGGAGGGAGTTGGGATTTGGGTTCCACCTTACAAAGAAATAAATTACATTTATTTACTTGTTTTGGGGTGTCATAAGAGGTTGGGGAGGCATAAGGAAATATGAGGAATAAGGGGTACTTGGGGGAGGCATAAGGGCATGACATGACTTTGATATACTATATTTTAGTGGTTTGAAATTAGGTAATGATACTCATTTCCCCTTTGGTAGGAACAATCAACATGCCCCATAGTTTCTTGATCCTTTGGATTTCTTGATGAAGCTTCAGTAATGTATTTCATGCTTTAATGTAGTTGTAAACTACATTCTGCTTTGGACTGTGTGTTTATTGTGAAAAAGTTACTTGTGTGTTTGTGGAAGCCTATTGTTGCCATGATTTGGATCACATATTTCATTTCATTGTGGTTGGGACTCAAGGGCCAATGAAGAAGGATGGCTTGTCCTTTTCATTGGATGTCTTGGTTGGGTGGAGAGAATATCCTTTCCCCTACTCTTGTGGTGATCAAATTAGAAGAATGTGAAATCTGCATGTTGTTGTTCTGGAGCTGAGAAAAAGATAGTTTGATAGTTCCTTTTGAAATGAAACCTTATTATATGTAACACCCGTTAAAACAACCCACTCTAGACGTAAGAACAACCTAGGATTAGCTTGGAAAATTATGGAATACTTATTTTTTTGTGTAAAAGAGTCTAGGACTGGGTTACAAGGCAACTGTTGTCACTAACAAGTTCCAGAACAATTATAATCCGCTAGAATATACTTTTCTCTTACAAAAAATTATTACAGGTCACAAGGTTTCAAAATTTAGGGTTAGAAATTTCAAATAGGTTCAGAGGGTAATTCCTCACCGTACCCACTCTTTAATAGGCTTCAAATATTTGACCTATTTTTTCTCAAAATTAACACATTCAGAATTTCCCTAAATTATTTCCATTGGTTACGAAATTTCCTCACCTTTCCAGCAATAAAAATAATTCCTCCTAACTCCTCGTATTTCTCAAGTTATGGGTTAGCGAGCCTTCGGGTGAAAGCTTTCCCCAAGAGCGAGCCTGTGGGCCCAGGGTAGAAAATTTTCCCCAAGGGTGGGTCTGTGTACCGCAGGGAGAAATGTTTCCTGGAGGAGTACTCGGATCAATGGGATGGTGGGAGACATTTTAGAAATTTCTCGCGTGGAGTGAAAAGCCAACTTTGCACCCGTGCTCCCACAAGTCCGCAAGGGACACATGGCACCTCCTAAGCCACAACAGGAAAACGAGGTGGTAGGGATAATATATTTTTAGTGCGTCGAAGGAAAAAAGGGTAAAATTCAGTTGCACCTCTGCTGACACCTCGCAACACCACTTGGCAGCTCCTGATTGGCTGTAGGCCAGCAGGGCAGTGGGGAAACTTTAGAAAAATTTTCCAAAATTTTCTGAAATGCTAAAGGTGAAAAAGGGACCCACTCCTCCACCAATGCCTCATGATGCCACATGGCAGCTCCTGATTGAATGCGGGCTGGCGGTGAAAATTTAGAAAAATTTCCCAATTTTTTTTGGAAGCGCTAAGTGAAATAGAAGATCCACCCCTCCGAAAATGCCTCGTGGTGCAACGTGGTGGCCTTTTATTGGCTGTGGGTCGGCAGGGAAAATTAGGAAAAAATTTCAAAAAAAAATCCCAAAGTACTAAGGGAAAAATTTTGGCCCGCGGGCCCGCCATAGAAATTTTTCTTAAAATTTTCTTTTTTGACGCCAACTGAAGAAAAACTTGAGAAGGCCATAACTTTTGATAGATAGCTCAATTTTGAGAAAACAAGGACTTTCTAGAAATCTATCAATGTCATCTTTACTCATGAATCATTAATTTTTAATTTTGATAAAGTTTAAGGGGTCAATTTCAATAGAACGATTTGTAGGATTTTACAATGCAAATTGGTAAATTTTAACTTATGAGATTTATTCAATTTGATCTTATTCCTCTCTCAACATGTCAAATAGACATGGAGAATTGTTCTTAGGTGGATTTAGGATGGATTAGGAAGGTAAATTTGTTTTTCTTGACTCCCAGATGTTGTTAGAGGAAATAGACTTTTACAACAGAAGGATGGAGGTAGGGGCTAGGAGTCTTTGAGCAACGGATTTTGATAAGTATTGGTGAAGGAAGGATTCCTTGAGGGTTAATGTCTAGATGAATTCAGGGGGATCTGATGGAAGTCCAGAATTAATGTTTGGAGGTACGGTGGTGTATTGTAGCAGGTGGAGTCTGTGCATGGTTGGATTAAGGGGAGGGGAAGTTTGAAAAAGCAGGAGAGGAAGATCAAATGAAGGTTGAAGGTCTAGGGGATCCATTTTCTTAGAGCTACAAAAGTAGGATGAATGTAGGTGCTAGAGTTCTTGGAATAACGAATATAGGTTAAAATGAGGGTCAGAGTCAAACTGGTTGGGGGAGGGAAAGGGATATATCTCTGATTTCCCAGATGATAGCTATTTCAGAAGGGGAGGGCCTGTATTTTTCTCTGATGCATTTCTTCCTACCAAACAGAGACTTCAGAATACATTGAGTTGATCCGTAGCTTCAGGATCTAACTTGATATGGTCAATTTGAGCTGTTATTTGGCAACCCATTAGGCCTCTCTGCATGCTCAATCCCTAATGCCTAGGGCTCTGAGACCTATCCTTATGTGTCACTGAAACCATGGTCATCCCTATCAGAACACAATCTATGGTGACTTTACTCTAGAATAGACTCCACATGGGAGTTCTCTACTCTTTGATCATTACTATGTTGAGAATGTTCCCGAGCCCTACATTTAATGGCTCTCTATTACATGTCATAGTAGCACAGTTCATCTGACTTCAACCTCCGCGTAAGGTGGCATTAACATTTCATTGGACAAGTGTCTGTAAAACTATATTTTCTTTTCTGGTTTCTTAGCTCCAAAATGACAACATGCAGATTTGTGGCAATCTTTCAAGTCTGATGTGAACAACAGTACCCCCCCGTCCCAAATCTGCAACCAACCAAGCACAGACCAATGAAAAGTGAGAAGTTTTTTCTTCTTTCTATGTTTTATTTAGTTTTTTGTCCATGTTTACTACAGTATGCAACTTCAACAAGGTTGTGATCTAGATTCATGGCAACAAGTGTGCTAGCTTCCTCAAAGTTCATGTCTCAAGCAACTAGTGTGCCCAATGGAAACACAGCTTTTGAATAGAATGTAGTCTGATACCAAGGGTAACGCTCAAAGCATAAAACAACAATACTAAGAGACTCCTCAAGAACAAGCCATAGGATTAGTTAGAAGAAATTATGGATTTTTTTTTTTTGTTTAAAAGTGTCTAAAACCAAGCAACAAGGGGATAATAGGGTGTCACAAACTGAAGTTACAAACCTCCAAAATATAGTGAATAGCTTATAGTTTTCCCATTACAATCATTATTAAAATTTTCAAGGTCAAAACTTAGGGTTAAAGTAACCATTTAGGTTATGCCTCCCCAACCTCTCACTGGATACCACTCTGTAACTAGATTTAAAGAAATGCAAGATATTTGATTTGTAAGGTCAAACACAAATCCCAAATGCACTCAAAACTTATACCTCCCTAAAACACACTTGTGCCTCCCATTAGATAGAACCCCATAGTTTTCTCCTACACCTTTCCTAGTGACATATACCCATACAGTCCTCACTAAGTCCTCATATTTCTTAAGTTATGTGCTAGCGGACCTTGGGAGGAATAAATAGAAAAGAAGCATTACAAAAGGCAAGCTCCTACCTCTCCATGATGGAGTTGTTCCAAGTTCCAAAACAACAAACTTTATCCCAATGCAAACAGTCCAAATCCGCCAAGCACAATCATGCAACAATCTTCCAAAAAATTCTTCAAAGCAAGAGCTCCCAAAACAACAAGGAATTCACCCAAAAAATTAAATCTCTAAAAATGAAGAAAACCCAAAACAACGCATGGAATTAGAATTTAATAGAAGAAGGGAAGGGAAGAGAAGGAGGTGGGTCCATGTATGATGTCACATCACACATCCTCAACTCCAACCTCTAAGGTCAAATTCATTCTCCAATGCATAATAAATAGGTGTGTGAAGAATATGACAGTTTACCTACACACTCAAATCTAACCCACACCCCAAATGACTGAAATTAAATCATGTAAGAAAAGTGTAATTAAAACCTACAATTTGCCTTCTCAAAAATCATTATAAAAGTATAATCTCAACTCTCAAACTATAGGTATGGTTGGTAATTAAATTTAAGAGGTGTGGGACAAGTTTAACTTGTCTCACAAGCCTCCAAAATCAACCTCCAATGAAAAATTTGAATTTCCAAGAAGGTGGAGTGCTTCAAAGTCAAAATTTAACTTAAACATCAATAACACATCTCTTACAACCCTTTAATTCAAGGCCAACAACTCTATTAATTACTTTCTTATGACATATTTTAATTAATTAACTTAACAACATGATTGCTCACAAAATTACACACCATTTAATGAATAATGAAACGGTAAAAGCACCACAAGTTAAACACATGCAAACATAAAAAAAGGGACCAAATAAAATAAATACATAAAACCCCTTGGTCACATTTAAAGGTGATCCCCCCCAATGGGAATCCCTAACACACAAAAACACTGCAAAAACAAATACTAGTTGCCATGGTGACCTTGTTGAATTCATCTAGAATTCTCAATGTGGTTGGTCTCCAATCCTCCAATGTTTGTTGTGATATTTTAACTTGTAAAACAAAAATACCTCCTTCAGCCATGTGGCCATATCAGAATATCCAAAATAATATAAATATAATTCCCAAAATCATTTAGATATATGAATCACAACAACATCAAAGCAATCCAACATTATCATTTCTAGGTCTACTCACAATATCCAAATATCACATGTCTGAACAACATCCATAATGTAACCATGTCAAAAAGTATAGCATTATCAACATATAAAATGTCTCTAATAATCAACATGCATCACAACTGAATCAAGTCAACAATAATCCATGATTTAACACCTATCATCATACTATAATAAGGTCTATAATCATGTCCATAATATAATCAGTAGTATCATGATTAGTATCAAAAGGGTGTCAAAGGGAAGTGGGCATTACATCCCCCACCCCTTAGACTTGAATTCCTCCTGGAATTCACTAGAACAAATGTGGAAATAGAACTCATAGCAAAGTAGCATCCTCCCATGTAGTTGCAGTCTCATCATATCTGTCCCATTGTACCCAGACCTGATCAGATTATCTACCTTGAAGGCCGAGGGTCCTATGATCTAGGATGAAAACAGGCTCAACCATCACCTGCCCCTAATGTTGCACCTGCAATGATGTCCAATCTAACACATGAGAAGGATCTTCCACATATCTCTTAAGAACTGAAACATGAAACACATAATGTACACGATACAAGCTAGGTGACAATGCTAGAAAGTAGGCCAAAGGGTAAATACACTCCAAGATTTTAAAAGGACCCACGAATCTAGGATTTAACTTAGAAAATTTTCCATAATGGATAGGGCTCTTATGTGACCTAACACGAAGGAAATCCCTTCATGCCCACATCAAAACTACAGTCAGTCCTATGTTGATATGTGTACTTCTTATGCTTGTCCTCCTGTAAGTCTCTATCTGATCAAAACCACATGTTGCTCCATGTCCTGCAACAAATATGGTCCAAGAGAAACCCTGTCCTCTAGCTTGTCCCAGTTAAGGGGTGTCCTACACTCTTTGCCATAAGAATCCTAGAAAGGATCCATGCCTATAAAACTCTGAAAACTATTATTGTAGGCAAAAATCCACCAAGTACAGGTACTCCTCCCATATAGACTACTGATCCATCACATACATCCTGAGCACGTCCTCTAAAATCTGATTCACCCACTCTATCTGTCCATCTGTCTCGGGGTGATATGTTGTGCTGAAATTTATTTTAGTCCCTATGGCATGCTGCATTGTAGTCCAAGAATGGGAAGTGTACAAAGGATCGCAGCTCATTAATGATCTTTCGAGGAATCATGGGTAACCTGACAATCTCATCCAAATATACCTGTGCCACTGCACTAGATGTATAAGTGGTCTTCACCGGAGAGAAGTGAGCCACTTTTTTCAATTTATCAATCATGACCATGATGGTGTCGTGGTGATATCTCGACATCGGTAGCTCAACAATGAATTCCATGGAAATGGTCTCATTTCCACTCTGGTATAGCGTAAGGAAAGAGAAGGCCAACTGGATGTTGATGCCCTGATCTTTACTTTCTAGTACTCTAAACATCATGACATGAACTAGGCCACGTCTCTACGAAGTCCTCTCCAATGATACAACTGTCTCAAGCTGGTGTGCATCTTCTTCACCCTAGGATGGACTGAATAGGGTGCACGATGTGCCTCTGCCAAGATTTCCTGCCTCAAGCCTCCATCTCTAGGAACATAAATCCAGCCTTTGTGCCTGAGAAGACACCTGCCTCTAAATAAAAACCATCAAACTTACCCTCAAGGGATCTCTAATACTTGATCTCTGCTTGAACTGCTATGTAGAAACTATCAAGAGGAAGCTGTTGAAGAATCTCTTTCCACAAATATATTCTCACTGAGGTGGCCATAGCCACATGTATTTGAGTGCTGAGAGCGTTTTCCAACATATTCTCCTTCCCTTTCACATGGTCTATCTCCATATCATACTCACAAAGCAACTCCATCCAACGCCGGTGACGAGCGTTGAGATTGGGCTGTATGAAGAGGTGGCGAAGACTCAGGTGAGTCTTGAGTGTGAATCTCTGAACAAGAAGAAAGTGCCTCCATCAAACTAAAGTGTGCATAAGTTCCATGAGCTCAAGATCATGAGTTAGATAACTAGCTCGTAATCTTTGAGTTTGTAAGACTCAAAAGCCACTTCTCTACACTCTTACATCAATACACCTCCAAGCCCTACTAAAGGAGCATCCGTGCAAACAAAAAACTCACCATGTGGATCCGACACTTTAAGAATAGGTGTTGTAGTGATAATTTCCTTCATTGTACTAAAGGGTTGTTCACACTGTCTGACCAAACAAACGTCTTCCCTTTCCTCTAAAGGGAAGTGATGGGGTGTGCAATTTGGGAGAAGTCCTGAACAAATATTCTATAGTAACCTGTTAGTTTCATGAAGTTGTGCACCTCAGTCACAGTATTGGGTGCTAGTGAATCCATAATAGCTCTAATCTTAGAAGGATCTGACGATGATACCTTCCCTAGAAATGATATGACCCAAATACTACACCTCTGTCTGAAAGAATGCACACTTCTCCAAGTTCTCGTAAAGCTGCTGCTCTCGAAGACACTGAAGAACCTAGCAAAGTTTCCCCTCATGATCCTCACATGGACGTGAGTAAATCAAAATTTCATCAAGGAAAATGAGCACTGAAGCAATCTAGAAGGTCCTCAATACCCCATTCATCAAACTCATAAACACTATGGGGGAATTCAGTCAAACTAAAAGGCATCCACTGTGAAATCACAGTCGGCCATATCTCATATAGAAGGAGGTCTTATGAATGTCCACCTCCGAAATCCTTAGCTGATGATAACCTGACTTAAGGTCTATCTTAGAGAAAGTTGTTTCTTTCTTCATCTAATCAAACAAATCATCAATGTGTGAAATGGGATAACGATTTTTGATCATTACTTTGTTCAGATGGCGGTAATAAATACACCACCATAAGGATCCATCCTTCTTCTTCACAAAAATCACTGGTGCACCCCAAGGGGATACACTAGGATGGATAAGGCCTTTCTTAAGGAGGCCCTCTAACTGTAACTTGAGCTCGCAGAGCTCTTGGGTGGTCATCTAATAAGGTACTCGTGAGATAGGCTTTACTCCCGGAACTAGATCTATATGAAAATAAATCTCATGTGGGGGTGCTAACCCTGGTAGATCCCCAGGAAAAACATCTACAAACTCCCTCAAAATGGGGTGATCATCTAGTGATGGTCCACTAGACCCATCCTTTGATCTGTCGCTGACTGTAACAACATACAATTGAAAACAACATCACACATACAACTTAAGCTGCATAGCAGAGATGGTGTGAATAGAAATGGGTCTTGTAACCCTTGAAATCGCTGACTCAACTCCCAAATCATCTACACAAGATATAATCTTGTGGTAACAATCCACTCTGGCCATATGTGTAGATAACTAATCCATACCCAAGATGACTCCATATGAACCCAAAGGAAGGATATGGAGATCCGAGGTAGTGGTGAAAGGTCCCAAATCTACCACACACTCCTTAACTAAAAATTCTACGGAGATCTTGGATCAAAAATCCATCTCAACATCCCAACTATGCCCTGCCTAACTGCCACCATCCTACATCGCTCTACTAGAGATGGTGCAATAAAAGAATCAAAAAAACCGGAATCAAACAAAATGGAGGTAGGAATACCACCAATGTTACATATAGTCTCAATAACTATACTCTGATGCTCTACCTGGTGGTTCTTGACCACTACATACATACTATGACTCCGCCCCATATCACCAACACTGGGATCTGAGATCTGTGTCTTACCCTTGTTATTAGGGTTTTGTGGGAAGTCTCTTAAAAAATGTCCAATAACACCACAACCAAAACAACCCCCTGATCCTCTACCCTATATATCAGGTCCAACTGGTACTCTGGAGGTGTGTGGTGTGGATCCTGATGATCTACCTACGGTCTACTGAGGTCTTTACTAGAAAGCTCCTGCTGAGTGATCTCTCTAGGAACCCTGTGCCCTGATGGGACCCCTAGGAGGAGGCCCCATACTCCAACATCTCCGTGCATCATATGTCTGTGGAGGTCTATAAGGCGGGCATGATTGTTTTTATTGTTACCTGTGGTCTAAAATATGACTATGTTGAACCCTGGTCCACCACAAGGAAGAGGTATTGACCCCCTCGATCTATTGTCATGCATCTGTTCTATGCAGCACCAGACTCAGTCTCTAGCCTGTTGGGTCTTTCCCCGAATCTCCTCCACTATAAAGGTATTCTCAATGGCCTTAGCTAATTTTCTATGGAAAATGGATCCACATTGCACCTCCAATGTCTAGATTCAGGCCCTGGTTGAACCTGTGGATCCGTACGTGCTCATCCTGCATGTAATCAACATACTGGAGTAGATCTAAAACTCTACTCTCATACTCATCCACTGTAATAGATGCCTGTCGGAGGTCATAGAACTCATCTATCCATTGCTGAATGAACCTTTGTGAAAAATATATTCTCTATAAATTCTCTTCAAAGAGCTCCCAAGAAAAGTTTCTTCCCTAGGCTCACAGGCCCGCTCTTGGGAAAATTTTCCTCCTAAGGTCCGTGGGCCCATAACTTGAAAAATATGAGGAGTTAGGAGGAATTATTTATATCATTGGAAAGGTGAAGAAATTTCCTATCTAATGGGAATGTTTTAGGGAATTTTTAGAGCATTAATTCTCAGAAAAATAAAGTTGAAGCTTTTAAGACAATTAGAGAGTGGTGTAGTGTAAAACTACCCTCTTAACCTAATTGACCTTTCTAACCCTAAATTTTGACCTTGTGACATTTAATAATTGTTAATAAAGGAAAAATATAATATAGTAAATTATTATTGATTTGGAACCTTGTTCGTGACAACTGTTGTCTAGTAACTTGGTTGAAGACACTTTTAAATAAAAAAAATTATTCCATAATTTTCCTATCTAATCCTAGGTTGTTCCTTAAGTCTCAAGTGGATTATTTTTTTTGGGTGTTTACAAAAATATTGTAATATTATTAATATGAGTCATGAAACAACTCATTATTAATAATATAAGATATTGTATTATTTGTGAGTTTGTTGAATAAACAACTCATGTAGATTATTATGTGTGGAGATATTGGTGGGATATGTGAGAGAATAGTGGTGAGTGATCGTAGGAGAGATTAGTGGGATGATATTGGTAAGCCTCATCTCCTTGTTTATAGGAAATGGAAAGGCTATATATTGTAAGCTCTCTCACTATGTAATGTGCTCCAAATTATTCAATCAATAATATAGTGTGTTTATTATATTTTTGCTCTTATTTTGTGTTTTTTGCTATTATCTTCATTCTAAAGCATTGTATCTTATTGATTTGTACAATTATATAATGTAATTGTTGCTTCTTTATATTAGATAAGCTATCAATTTCATATCAACAAATACTACAACAACTTGTGATTTTTTTTTGTTATATATGATGGACATGAGGAAGTCGCAATGGTTATATATTCTATAGTTATTGATTCAAGTACACTGTGTTTTCAAGTTGAACATGTTGAATATGAAAATAATAAGTGTCTTACTCTGGATATGGATTTGAAAGTTTCTTTATTCAGGAAATGAGTGATGAAATCCTCAGAAGACCAGAAACAATGTTCCTTTTCTATATATGGTTGGGATTTGGGGCCGTTAGTAGATATTGACAAAACTAGCTATTCAAATACAAAAGACATTCATAGTGGCATGCTTGCTATGTACTTAGAAATTTGTATAGAGATGAAGAAACCTCTTCTGTTTTTTCTTGTTTTTGAATAGAAAAGATTCGATTTCACCACCTAAAAAAGTTAGGTTATTTACTATGTTGAGCGAGGAACATATTTGGCTAAATTGGAACTCGACCATCCAAATAATATTTTCACGGATTGAAAATAATATTAAATCTATTGCATTGCTGAAGAAAAGAACCACTATATTCATGAAATCAAAACCTTCAAATGTTCATCAGTTTGATTACTTATTGCTCAATGGTGAATTATTTTCAATTGATGTTTCGAGGTGAAAGGTAGAATCTCCAGAGTATCAGTATCATCTTGTAGATGATGATAATGTTGAAATTATTGTGCACTGCATGTTGATAAATTTTATTCCTTCAGAGAGGTATGTAATTCTTCTTCCCTTCTTATAGTATACGAATAAGGTTATGGAGGTCCAAGATATGAAATAATTAGAAAGGCATGACATTAAATATTATATTCTTGAGGGCCAACATACAATATGTGCACAAAAAAAACATTGGGCCAAGATACTTACAATTGTTTACATAAGAGGCTGTAATGTCAAAGGGCTCACATTCTTTCTGCAAACGCAACTAACAAAGCCATTACTAATATTTACAAACAACAAAATGAAGTGAAGAGAATTTGGATTGAAACCAAGTTTATTTATTTTCTATACAAAGCTAGATGGGTTTCGAAATCACTTGGATGTCCTCAATGTCTCGGATTGACAAAAAAACAAAACAGAATGAAGCATAATGTAATTTTATTTTATTACATTTTTTATTAACATTTGTCTTCCGTATATAAAAAGATAAAACATGTGATTTTCCTTTGAATGTAGAACTTTTAGAATAAATGCATTTTGATTTTTAAAATGGAAAAAAACCAAAATCTATATGAAAAATGGAATTTTCTATTATTATTGCATGATATATGGACTACAAAATTTGAGTTACTTAGATCTTGTGGCATTTCTTGTTCACCTATAAAAGTTAATTAGGATAAATTTCAACCTAATTCATTAACAATATTCACAACCAATTCATTTAAGGTTGCTAGAGGAATGAGTGATGAAGAAATATCAGTACTAGTAGATAAAGTACAATTAGGGGATTTCGGTTAACTGGCCATGTTCATGAAGGTGTAATAGTAGAGAAATTTGGTTCTTACTACCAGAGAATAAAAGGAGAAACAACATTGAGAGAAAAATTTATACAATATTTTAAAGACAAACATTTTGATATTAATATATTTACATCCTTTCATGAATCCAATGTAATTGAAAATTTTAAAAGAGAAATTTTGATTTGCACATAGGGAAAAAAAAAAGATAAATGAAAAAAGGACTAGGTGGTGGAAGATGTTCTTCCTATCAAGGCTCACATAATATTATATAACTATGTGATGTTAATGGAATACAATATACTGGAAAGGATGGAGGACATAGAATAATTTACTCATCACTGTGCATACCTGTTCCATCTTCTATTAACTCTATCAGCTATTCTTGCCACAAATCCTTTTAATGCAGAATGTGTTATCACTAATTTTTGTAATTTTTCAAGTGGTATTTTTTCTTATGTAACAATGGAGCTACTAATAGTTATTAGAACCAGTGTGCTAGATTGTATTGTTATTGTTCTCATACCAATTGAATATTCAAAAATGTTGAGAGAAATAGTAAACAAATACATGGAAAATGTTAAAGATAGTGAAGAATCGATTATGGATGGATGTTACAGAATCTATGATGACAATGGGTAATTTAACAGTTTTTTTCTTATGTACACAGTAAATGGAGTGCACAAATACGATGATAACAATGATGAAAAAGAAGAAGTAATAAGGTACTGGATGGAAAAATTGACACAGTAATTGATAACTACAAGAGAAATTTTCCTAAAAGGAAACAAACATCCTTTTCCTTGCGAGCGATCATATGAGTTATGGTGTTAGATCTTTGCTTAATGTTGTTCCCATAATTTTATAGTATTAGTGATTTATGGAAGAAGTTTTACACTGTGTGAATTATTTAAATCCAATCTATTTGGTGTTTTTATTATTGAGACATGTAGTCAAGAATTTTTTTTGAAACATTATTATACTCATACGAAGAAAGGTTCGTACTGGCCTAAAACTCGAACATGTGATTATGTGTAATGTATTTCAACTGAAAAAACTACTTACACATTTCTTATTTACGCATACAACCAAAGAATAATAAGATTTGTTATATTAAACTCTCAACTTGACGCTACACAACCAAATCAACATGTTGATTGACTTTCAATCATTTTATAAATATGTTTAATGAGCTCCATTTTCAATGGCCATTTTTTTGTTGTTTTTGACAATACACTATGCTCACCAGCTCTGACGATGGATGAGGATAACTTAGCCACATCATGCATGAATATGCAATCAAATCTTGATATGTTAGTGATGTGAATTTATAAATAAGAACCACTATGAATCCCTACAAATTTATAAGAAAATTAATGGTTTATGCAGACAACCAACAACTAGAAAAAGTAATAGTGAAGTGCACAGTGGTAACCAACACGAATATGTAGTCAAATCCAAGTATGTTAGCCATGCGTATTTTTAAACATAACCATTTCTAAGGCTCATAATGTTATAAAACTGATATCGGCCAATTCTATAAGTGGAACCATTTTCAACAAAAGGAATTACTAAATAACCTATTTCAAAAGTTCATGGTGGCATCGAATGCAACATAATTTGTCGTTACTAGGTTGTTGGTCGTCTGCATAAATGTTTAGTATTGACATAATGATACAAACATTAGAAGCAATTCTTAGTGCAACCAATGATGGCATTGCCTAACGGTCATTAATCCACATCAATATCTCAAAACTATTTTCTATCAATCGGTGGTTCAACAGATATAATAGAACTCCTAACGGCCACTACAAGTCATCAGGAATACATAGAACATTTTGATTTAGACTTATCATATTACCAAGGAGACAAGTATGCTTTTAAATTATGGTTTCATTTGCCAAAGCATGAAATCATTTATGAATTGATTACTATGTTTTGTAATACATCTTGCAACAAAAAAAAATGTAGCTAGTAAGATCTATGCAAGCCAAGTCAGAAGCTCAATGGGTAAGCGGTAGTTACCTAAAGTGCTAATATTGAATTTATAATTTTACCACGTAGATCACTATGTTTATTTCAAATACGCTTTCATTTGCCATAGCAATAGATATATTATGAATAGATTGATTTTTGTTTGAAATAGATCTTGCATCAAAGGATCCAGCTATGGGTAAAGAAGATGCAATCCTATATGCAAGGCTCATCGGTAAGTTGTAGCCACAAGCTAAAATGTTGATTTTTTCCATCGGTTAGAATTTATATGAGACCAATTTTTAAAAAATTATTTACTTCCCTACAGTTAGCAACAATAACTAGTTGCTTATTTTAGATTTGTAGGGCTTGTTGTATGAGAAAAACCAATCACCCTCTAGGGACATGGCATTCAAGTTCCGCAAGGATACCATCAACGTAGGAGGTGGCTTTAAAGTTTTTAAATTCATTATAAACAAAATTAGAAATGGGATTTTGGTCAAACAAAATCATTTCTACTAAAGTCAAAACGCTGATAAAGGCCTTCAATAAAATATTATCGACTGACTTGAATCCACTAGTCCCCTGGGGAAAAGAACATTGCAATTTAGTCGATGGAATTGCAATATTGACCCAATATAGTTATCAATTATTCACACTGTCATGTGTTCTAAGTTAGAATTGTGTTAAGTTTACTGTTTGTGTTTCCAAGTGTGCCCAAGGGTCTAAGTATTAATGAACCCATGACTCTGATACCAAGTGTAACACCCACAATTTTGACGTGCAAGACCCAAGACAAAACTCAGTACTTAGGAAAAATACAGAATAATTTTTTTTTTTTAAAAGGGTTGCAACAAGATACTATCAAATAGGTTGAATATATTCTCATTGAATAAATGAGTTTCATCAGGCCAAAACTACTCACCAAAATTGATTACTACCTATATGAAGCATTCGCCTATTCTAGAACATCTAAGTTTGACACACAATTCTATCATCCTTGTCGAATACCTTGGGTAGCTTCTATCTATCATGGACATTCCTGTGTATGGTAGCAATTCATATGGATCCAACCTTTGGAAATCAGCTTGTACTTCCATTTGCATGAATTGCATCCTGAACTAGCATGGTACATCTCCTGTGCAAGTTCCCTTTCGAGAACTGCTCCTCCATATCCGCAAAGTTATTCCACTTTTTCAAGGATAGGAACTTCTCATGTCGCATAGTTAATCCGCACTTACTCACCATGACATTCTTACCTTCCAGGACACCCCCCATTTATTGACAATGAATCAGCAAGTCGACTAGCATAACCTTCAAATGTAAAAACGACTGAACTCTCTACTTTTCTAATCCATTTCTCAAAATACCAAGCACACTGAATTAGGAGATTTAGATGATGATCAATTACAACATAAACTTCTTCTTTACAAGAACCAAAAAGTCATGTGCACGACTAAATTATGAGTTGAAACAGATCCTATCAATGATACAATTGGTTGTATTTTCAACATTGTTTATTGCACTTCGTCATTAAATTTGATCGATGTACTATCCCAATCTGGGATCCCAAGAACCCTTCCAATATTCCAATTCCCCATATTTCAGGGGGTAATCGTAGGCAACTACCAGTCAAAATGGCTTCATCCTTAACTATCTACAAGTTTCATGGTATCACTTTGCATAAAGCCACTATTGATATTGACAGCACCGAGAGACAAGGCTTTACCTTCACATCCATCTCTAGAATTCCTCCCTTATCCCATTTTCATATTTTCCATCCCTTCTTCTTTACACATATTGTACAATATCTAAAACACCTTTACTACAATGCCTCATAGACAAGTAATTAAACCGACCATCTCTTAACCTCTTCCCCACCCCTTGAACATTATCGCACTTCCCTTCCACACCCTTCCACACTGCCTAGTATGTCTTCATATACTCGTCCTTCTACCCTCCTCCTTACATGTCAACAATTTGGTTCTCTGTTCCCTCTTATCCTTGTACTGACCTTATTTTATGTTTTGTTATTAATACAACAAATCTTTCTCACAAAATTTTGGTCCCCATTTTGATTAATTCATCTACCTTTTTCTTTATGGAGTTCACATTACACTTCTCGCACGTGATTGCTAGTATTATTAAAAAAAAAAATTCGAAGAGAATGGTGAAAAAAATATATAACTGGTAGTCAAATAAAAACCGTAGTCGTGCGAAATGGCAAAAACGTGCCTCTTCACTAAATTTGTACATCGTTCGTCTTTTTCTAATCTGCAAAGGTAAATAACATTAGTATGTCCGAACAAGTAGTGTGGACTTTTTACTCATATACAGATTTTCCTCCATCTTTTCAAGATTTACACAATCCTCTGGACCTGTTTTTCCATCGCCTATCAATTTAAGTCTCCTACCATTTGTACCTTCAAATAGCCAAGAAATGGAAAGGGCTTAGGGTAGTTGTGTTTTTTTCTCCTGCCATGTTTGCGATTGGAGGAATGGCAGATGAGCTTACGTTGCGCAATCAACTTACTCTGCATTAAATTATTAACATTACGGAGAAACGTCCATTTCATAACTTTTTACATTAGTTTCAAATTTCCCCAAAATAATGTTTCGACTATTTTTAACGAATTCTTACTTTTACTGCTAAACCAATCCAGCTCTTGAGTCACTTGAATTTGCTTAAAGAAGAATAGAAAAAGTAAAATTCAAGATTCCTCTGGCTTAAGTTTTCCGTTTTCTGTGATGAAGTTTTTTATAATAATTGTTTTGCCGCACACGTGCTCATCAATCATTGACTAAAATGTTGTTAAACTGCCATTGAGGTCTGTTTCAATCATTGACTAAAAAGTAAAATTCAAGATTCCTCTGCCTTAAGTTTTCCGTTTTCTGTGATGAAATTTTTTATAATAATTGTTTTGCCGCTCACGTGCTCATCTATCATTGACTAAATTGTTGTTAAACTGCCCCCGCCTGCGTGTACTATTGTCTATATATCCAGGTTTCATGAAAAGAAGCGGCCATTGAGGTCTGTTTCCAGATAAGAATGGGCAGATCTCCTTGCTGTTCTAATCATTCTTTTCTCCATCGAGGTGCCTGGACAGCCGAAGAGGATTTAATTTTGAGGCAATATGTCACAAACCATGGCGAGGGTGGGTGGAGATCTCTCCCTCAAAAAGCAGGTTACACGTTACTGGATTCATTATTCATGGTCACCATCTAATAATTATAATTTTTTAGATTTAAGTGTTCTGCAGAAACAGAAACTGATATTAAATAACTTGTCATGCAGGCCTGAAGCGATGCGGAAAGAGTTGTAGATTGCGATGGTTGAACTATCTGCGCCCTGACATTAAGCGGGGAAATATTTCCCCTGCCGAAGAGGACCTCATTATTAGAATGCATAAACTCCTTGGTAATAGGTAGCCGTCAACTCCACACTAAATTATATAATCATATGCCTTCACATTTAGCATATTATGGATTCAAATGATGCATGGTGTCTTTCTTAGGTGGGCACTGATCGCCGGAAGACTTCCCGGACGAACAGACAATGAAATCAAGAATTACTGGAATGCTCAATTGGCAAAGAAGTTCGTCCCAGGGAAGGAAACTCTTCCAAAACTCAACACAGAATCAAAGCCTACTCCCGGTGACTGTGTTCGTGTGTTTAAATCTATTCCGGTAAAAGCAACAGACCTAAGCATAGCAAAAAACCGTACCGAATATTTATACTCAAATCATGGTCAGGACTTCCGTCGGATAGATGCTGAAAAAACTGCGACGAGCTCGAAATCGTGGTCGGACTTAATGGAGGAGTTAATGACAGAGGATGATTCTTATATAATCGATATTCATGGACAGGGACTTCCGTCTATTCACACTCATGATCAGTGCTCTCAGGACTCGCAATTCCTACATTCTCAGCATTGTGTAGAAAATGGAAGTAACACGTTGGAGGGTTTATTATACTTGAACGACCACTTTTCTCCGGAGTATGATCTGCTCTTCTCTCCTCTGCAGTATACGGAAGATTTCAGAATCCATGAGTTGGAGGCAAGTCTGACTAACAACTTCCCTCCAAAATAACAGGCCTGGTACATGGCTTATATCAATTTCCAGAATTCAAGCTCACGGTTTCTTAAAAAATAAGATATAATTGTTTGAGACTATGTTGCAAATTTTAGATCGATATTTAGAATCACATTCCGTAATTATCACCACGACAAGGATGTGTCTACGTTAGAGGAAAATGTGTTTGTAGTTATGGTGGCTGATGATGCCGTAAACGACATATAAAGAATATGAATCTCTAGGTACTATATGATAATTTAGTTGAATATGTTATAACTTATAATAATATTTTTACTATTGAGCACGCAAGACCATAAATAATTCTCTTTACTATTGAGCAGCAAGATGATGAGTAAATTTTTATTTTTTTATTATAATTATTCAAATAGAATTTTTTTTTTAATGAAATTGTTCTATCTGAAGGTTTTTTTTGTGATTTATTTGTCACATCACATTTTTCTTATAATTTTCAGGTAATAAAAACTATTTTTTAATTGAAATCTTAAGTCTAGTAGACATGTAACATAGTTAGTTATAATGTCCATATTTTCAACACCAAAATACAATATTGAAATTATTAGAATTTTTTTTTTTTTGACTTTGATTGCATACTACACAACACCACATGGGATCTAAATAAAGAAACTCGACATCATGTAGGAAACTTACATAAACATGAACCCACTCATACAATAGGATAACATAGGGTATGCACCAATGTCTTACTCAAACGACGTAAACTAGGACAATGACCCAATCACAGTAAGAAACATAGGATAAGCATACAACATGACATTCTCTTTTCATGGTTTAAATACTCATTACATTAAGGTTTCCATTGTATGACCTTATAGTTTTCAAAAAAAATTAAACACATAAGGTTTAAAATTTCTTTTTTTTTGAACTCCAATTGCTTTATTTTGCAGAGCATTAGTCTTTAATGGAGAATGTGTGGTTGGTTTGTTTCTCCAATTCCATTAGTTATCCATAGCTCATTTGTTTAATAAATGCATTTTAAACAACTATGAGTCTCCTAATATTCAATTCTTATGTTAAAGGTTGGTTTCTCACAAATTATTTAGTTGACTATAATTGTCTAAAGAACATATAGCATGGAACCCTTTGGTTCTTTACAACTAGGCTGCATGTTTTTCTTTAACATTTCACGTATAGAGGTTCCATTAGAATTTGCTCATTTCTCTTATTGAAATAACTTCATATAGCTTGATTGTGACTAGGAACGTATATACACACATGCACCTCCTAATATTTGACTTAAGGATTTGTTTGAGAGAGCTATGTTTACTTGGTTTGAACAAGTACTCTCATTACAAGGAGGAGACATTCATAGTAAGGAAAATGAACATTACTAGATAAATAGAAAACCTATCTCGAGTTTATTTCATAGCATTGTTTGATGCTAACAATAAATTATTTTATTCTTCAAGTTATTAAAACCAACTATGTAGGTTAACTAATTGATTTGTGTCATTCTAGATTCACAATACGTTGCTCCAATTAGGAATAAATTATTTCACAATCCTATTGCTCAAGGGTACATTACAAATATGTTCCCTTATACATATTTTTCTTTGAATCTAAGTGATGAAATCCACATTTCAAACTACTTCTGTTTCATCATCTTAAGGGCTCACTGTCAGTAGCAAGGAGTTAATTGCATGTTTCGACCATAAATTCTACTACCTGAGTGCTCCTAGATTTCATATATTCCTAGCTACACCAAGGGTTCTACAAAATTTTACAAGTCCAACAAGAGTGCAATCTCCTTATCTCACAAGACCTTGGCTACAGTTGCAGGTATCCCATTCTCAAGGTTACATTTTATTATTTCATTAGCATCATTGTTTGATACATATTTATGCAAACAAAGCATGTGATCATGCTTCATATTTGGATTTTTCAATTTATTAGGTTGTTGAATTAGTCATGGAACTCTACTTTATTACATTCATTTTATGATCACATTTGACATTTTGGTTGGTTTTGACATTTCTCAAAGGTGTACCATTTTCATAGCAACATTCCATAGATTAATCTTATTTACCCATTTTTACTAACTATATTTACATGGTTACTTTGGTCCCGTATTAACATCATATTGGGAAAAAAGAAATCCCTGTAACACTTATGAAACACCTAGGGATTTCATAATATAAGGAGTACGACCCCGCACAAGAAAACTCATTTCAATGCTCTTGGACATGCAAATACAAGTGTATATTGAAAGAGAGATATCCCAAACAATCTTATGCACTTCCAAAAGTCTCCTAGGGACCTATTTCAATTGTTTGGTAAATACACAAGTAATTCGACACATAGTCTCCTCTCACATAATTTATATCTTAATAGAGATCAATTGAATGCACAACCACCAACTATCTTACAAGGCTTTGGCCACCCACTAGGGTACCAAGAGAAATCATGCACAAGAGGGTTTAAACTTATTCAATATACGGTCATGCTTACAACACCTAGGCATGATCACTTCACTCATGCCAACATGATAGGTTTCACAACATATATGCACTACCTCATAAAATATCAAGGAAATAGTCCTTAATAAGACATATTGGGTGCGAAACAAGGAGATGATTAATGAGGTCGGAGTATTTTATTGACATGATCAATGTTTTATATCCTATAAAAAGACTAGAATGGGGAAGGAAGGACAATGGGAATTATAATTCGTCCTTTTAATTTTGTTAGTTTTGATGAGAGGATATCTGACCTAACATTTTGGGTGTTAAGGAAAAAAACCAAAAATTAACATAGCAAAAGATTAGTTGAATATCTTTATAACATAGGTACAACATTGAGTACAAATTCACATTCAATTTGACACTATAAAATATAGCCACATTGGTATTGTCTTTTGAAAATATACAAATAAAAAATCTTCGAACAACAATACATATCATTATTCTATATTAATATATGCATTGTAAGATGAATATAACTTCACAATGAAAACTCATTGATTACAACATATCACATCCAGAAAAATCCTCTTGTTTGGAGTACCTACAACCAATGTTGCGTAAGTCCTGAGACTGAGTATGGAAATCCCCTACACTGAAGCATAAATTCCACACATCCATCATTTCAAACAATTAGAACAGACACTAGAGAGAGATGGAGAAAGAGAGAGAGAAGGAGAAAGAAAATATAGGATTCATTTTCTTTTCAAATCACCATAGCATCTTGTATCCACTTTCCATTTCATTTCAACTCATATAAATTTTGACCCATTTGTATTGTCAAAACCCAATCAATATTTTCATGATTATCTCTAGAGAGAGAAAGGGGAAGGGAGAGAAAGTATGGATTTCATTTTCCTTTCTATCCATCACATCATAGCCACATACATTATCAAATTTTCATTTCATTCACAACCCTTGAACATTCATAACTCATTTACATTTCTAGAACTATTCAATATATCAGGTTTACGTCTAGAAAGGGAAAAGGGAAGCGAGAGAAACATTATAATATACCAAAAAACATTCATACAATAGTTTGATCAATTCATACTCTATAACATGTGGTGACGATATGTACAAGGTTCGATGGTTAGTTAAGATTCAAAAAACCCTTAGAACATGTGCTAAGTTAATGTTGTAATTTTGGGGCAAGCTGGCCGAAACATCTAAAGTGATCACAATTTGGGCTTTGAAAACACTTAGGTAAGAACATGAATTTTGATGATTCATGCATCCTCTCTGTAACACCCACTAAATTCTACCTACACGAAATCCAATAACAACCTAGGACAAGCTATAAAATTTTAGATTTTTTTTGAAAAACATGCCCACAAACAGGATTCAAAATGCAGTTGTTCCATTAATGTTTCTAAGTTATTTATATTTAATAATAAAACTTTCCCCATTTTAACAAAATGTTAAAACCCACATTATACTTTAATGAACTTAGTTAGACCAAGCATGGCTACTTTCTCCCTAAGTGTTATTTTAATAAACAATTTAATTCCACTAGGTTAAAAAATCCCACATTTAAATATCAAGGGTAAAAGGGGCCAATATAAATAAATACTAGAATTATGTAATTCCAAAAGGTCCCCATTTGACATGCAGTTAGAATAATAAACATACCCCTACCCCATAAGGTGACCCCTTAAAAATTCAACCCTTGTATTTTGAAATTAAAACATTTAAATTTAAATTCAAAAGCCACTCACCCACTCCCCACCTTGTTTTTGTAGGGATGAATCTCATCCCTTGGATGGATTCATTTAGGACCCTTAGATGAGGGGAAGGACAACTAACCCTAAAGCATGCTTAAGAAAACCACTTTCTCTCTTTCCTTAGACTTATTATTTATCTTTTGCTTTGCAGCTTGGAGGAGGAGGAGGAAGCCATCAGAGGCCATTCCAAGATTTTGGAAGGGAGAACTTACACATTTATTTTCTTCTTTTAATCACACCCTCTCCTAGTGTTTTAAAATTATTTAAATATTTTATTTGCCTCATTTTTTTTATTTGCCCAAATGGGCTTGTGGGTTTTTGCCCATTTTAGTGAAATTAGTTAAAATATTGTTTGTAAACACTTTGGGAAAGGAAGTATATATATATATATATATATATATATATATATGAAGATAAATAAATAATCAACTATTAAAAGTATAGTGGTCATGGTTTTGAGGAATGTACAGTCCGCAACTGGTAAACAAAAAAATGCACGGGTTTTCTTTTGTTTATAATTATTGAAGTTTGTTGGATTGGGGGGAGGGTCACTGACCCACCCCCCCCGCCCCTCCCATTTATTAATGGGGTGGGGGGTGGCGTCGGTGATCCTCCTCCAAACCCCTTTTTCCTTTAAACATAATACAATGTGTAGGCCGCAACTTTTAGTTTCTTGTTTTTTCTTTTATTAATTTTTTTTAATTATAAACAAAATACATTTTATAACATGAAGTTATATATATATATATAAGTATAAAGATAATATCAAGAGCATAATTAAGATCAACATTTAATATTACATTAATATTAGGCTATTATAAATAGAAATTAATATTCATAGTATTATTTGTACAAGTCAAGTGTACTCTTGTATTAAAATTTCCTTTAATATGATGACATCTATATTGATATTAATTTCAAGATTATTCTGGTGATTATTTCTCACTGATAACTCCTAGGCTAAGGGGAGTGAAAAAGATTTGACCTAGGTGTGAATCCCACGAAAATTTGAATCCTTTGCAGTCTGAAGAGACCGTTGTGGGGAAACCTTTTGAAAATGAGGTGCTGAACCTAAGAGAAGCTGTCTGTGGAGCAAACAGAATCTAAATCAATCTTAGCAGTGGAGTTGAATGGTTTGGGCATAGCACAGAGGATCTTTTAAAATATGAGGTGTCTTAGCTAGTGAGAAAATGTGGTCCAGGGGTGGTCCTAAAATCCTTGGTCTTGATGTTAGGGTTCTCAGTGGTAAAAAATCTAATTGAAGAAGTTTATCCTAGTAAAGGGTTTCTATCTTTCCAGGTCTTAGGGAAGGAGATCCCCTATCTCCCCAGTGGGCTTGAGGTGTGTGGTCAATGGGAAAATTCAAATTTGTGTCTACTCGTTCTGGGGCAAGGAAAGTAAACCTAGGATCCTCTTTCTTCATAACAGTTTCTTCAAAGCCCTTTTTCACTTGGAGGCTATTGTGGAGAATTTATTTAAAGAGGGACCTTGGTTTCTAAACTCCTCCAGCTTATATATGAGACCCTAGTCCCCTGACTTCAATCTGGGTATGAAAGTTATCCCTAGAGCTTTGCTCTAGCTAAATTTCATGAATCCTCCCTCAAAGTTTAGGAATCAATCTTCCATAAAAGATATTTCCAATTCCCTCGAAACATGGGTGCCAATTTTCAATCCAGAGCTTTTAAATGGGATAAACCCTTCAGCGTGCATTTGTGTTGATATGGAATTATAATCCCATTTGCCAAATTCTTTGTTCTTTTCTTCTGTTAAAATTCGTAGATCGACAAAGATTATGTATGACGGGTTGAGTTTTAAGTTCTTCTCTTGCAGAGCTTTGGGTCACTAGAAGAAGGAGTGCCTGAGTTTTGGTAAAAAGGATGGATCCATTCATTCCCCCACATGAATGATTTGAAATTGGCTTAGGTACATTCCCTGTTGCCTCCCCCCTCCTTGAATAATGTTGTGGAAAGAGTTTCGAAAGGGTTGGGTGTTTATCTATTTCCCTTAGTTGGTCTTTTGAAAACTTTTACTCCTCGCTCGATTTTGAAGGAAAAGGAGGAGGTTCATAAGGATTTAGGAGCTCTTGCCTCCTTTATAAAGGAAATAATTGTGCAAGGGCAAGATTATTCAATGGAATCTCTTCACGGGTGGATTTCGAATAATGAGTGTATTGTCATGGATTTTTCCATCTCCCTAGTTGGGGCCTTGAAAGAGGGAGATCTTGCTTTAGATGGTTTAGTCCCTGTCTTGGTTCCCTGTAAAATTTCCTCCATCCAAAATGGCTTGCGGGCTGCTTTTTGTGGGTCCACTGGAAAGAGAGGGAGAAAGTCAAAGTAGGAGGTGGACATAGGGAAAAAAAAGTACCCTAAAATTTGATATTGTTGACCCTAGGAAGGTGAAAATCCTTCCCTATTTTGAATGAAATTGTTTTCCTGGAATTTCATAGGTCTTCTTAAAGAAACTAAGTTTCCCGCAGCTAAAGCTGAGTGCCTATGGAATAGGTCTTCGAGAAATTGGAAAGGGGTCTTCTCGGGTTTGACTAGTGCTTCAGGGAGGCTCAAAATTATTTAGAAAGAGAGCTCTATGAAGGTGGAATAGAAAGCTTCGTTCCCAAACTAGAAACTTGTAAGTGTAAGCTTTTTTCGTTGTCAGCTTAATTTTGTTCTATTTAATGTGAATGCTCTAAACAACATCTTTGGAAAGAAGCACCTCTGGGTGGACCTACTTCAATCTGCCTCTAGTTTAGGGGACCAACTATTCATTCTTGGCCAAAACTTTAATACCATCTCAGATAGTAAGGGCAAGAAAGGGGGGATCAATTGAAACCTTTAGTCCCAAATTGATTTCTGCTCTTTCATTAGAGATGGGGCTCTATTGGACTTGGAGCCTAACCAGGGATGGTTTGCTTGGAGTAATAAAATAAAGGGTTTTAGCAACATTGTGGAAAGGTTTGATAGATTCCTGGTATTTCCTAGTTGGGCTCTCAAAGACATAGTGCTTGAAAGCTTCGTTTTGCTTTGGTCAAGGTCAGATCATTTTCTGGTGACCATGGTTATCAATTTTGATATTTCCCCTCTTAGATCACCATTCAAATTTGAGTTAATGTGGCTAAGGGATGCTTCTCTTGAAGGACGAATCGACCAATGGTGGAATTCTTATAAAATTGAGGGCTCCAAGATGTTTTTGTTGGCCCAAAAATTGAAGAGATTAAGAAAGGACTTGCAGGAGTGGAATTTCAAATGCTTTAAAAATATCTTTCAAGAAAAATCTAGAGTTGAATATGAGCTAAAAGATCTTAATTTGAAAGTGTTTAGAGACAGGATGCACCAAGAATAATGTTCTCTTGAGAAATCTATCTTAGGTGAGCTAAGAGAATAGCTCCTGAGGGAGGAATTCTATTGGAAGAAAAAATCAAGGGAAATTTGGTTGAAGGAAGGTGACAAAAACACCAAATTTTTCCATCCCTCTGTAAATTTGAAAAGGAATTAAAATTTCATTTCAGAAATTAAGAACAGTGAATGGGTTCTTCTGGTAGAGAAGAAGGATATCGTCTCTAAGGGCATTAATTTCTTCTCCTCCTTACAAGCTGGGGATGTTGTATCCTTTGAGGCCGATCAGAATTACCTCTGGATTGCATTCGTAGACTCATCTTCGAGAATCAAAATGTTGACCTCCTAAAACCTTTCTCCTTCTCAAAAATTGAGAAAGTTGTGTTCTCCATGGAAACTAATAAAGCTCCTAGCTCGGATGGATTCCGTGTTGATTTTTTTAAAAAGTTTTGGAGTATTGTGGGTTATGATGTTTGGCTGGTTGTTGAGGCTTTAGGAAAATCCCGCTCAGTTCTCAGAATGCTAAATAATACCTCATTTTCCTCTTTCCCAAATTGCATCAACCCTCCTCCTTCAAGGATTTCAGGCCAATATCCCTTTGCAATACATCCTAAAAAATTATTTCCAAGGTCATTTCCCTTCGTCTGAAATCTGTTTTGGATCCTCTTATTTTGCATGAACAAACAAGGTTCAGGTTGAGTAGATCTATCCTTACCAGAGTCATTTTGTTTCATGAATTGACTCACTCCCTTTCTTCCTCAAATACCCTATGTATACTCCTAAAAATGGACATAAAGAAAGCATATGTTAAATTGGAGATTTCTTATTAGGATTCTACAAAATTCTGGTTTCTCCAAAAATATGTGTGAGTGGATATTCAGTTGTATTTTTTGGACCTTCATTTTCTGTCTTAATAAATAGGAGTGCGGAAGGTTTTTTATCAGCAACCCGTGTATTACACAGGGGGATCCCTTTTCCTCCTTCGTATATATCCTAGTGGCAGAATCCCTAGGAAAATCCATCAGAAATAAAATGGTGGAAGGTAAGCTCAAAGCCCTTAACATTATGGAAGGTATTCCTCTGCTCACTCATTAGAAATTCACGGGTGACTCCTTTCTATTCGGTAGAGATTCCATTTCGGAAGATAAGGAGATAAAAGATTCTCTATATAGGTATTCAAAAATAATTGGGGAAAGAAGTTAGTAAGGCTACATCTTACATCTTCTTCTTCAATGTATTAATTCAAATGTATTCTACAATCCTGAATATTTTCAATTTCAAAAAAGGTCACCTACCTGTCAAATATCTCGGTATCCCCTTATTTAAAGGTGGAGGAAAGAATTCCTTGTGGAAAGATCTTCTCAGCTATTTAGAAGTCAAGATGAATTCTTGGAAAGGTAAATGGCTCTCCCTTTCTGGGATAGTAATGCTAATAAAATCGGTTCTTTGTGCCTCTCCTTTGTATCTTCTTTCAGTTCTTAAAATCCCAAAGGGTGGTTCTAGAGAAAATAAAGGGAATTCTATGAAAATTTCCGATGGTAAGGTCTCTCTGGGGAAAATAAAATTCCATTGATCAGGTGGGAAACCTTATCTAAGCCCAAACAACTTGGTGGTGCGGGTATCCTAAACTTGGGCCTTCAAAACATGGAACTCGGTGCTAAATTGGTCTGGAGGCTAATATCCAATCCTAAGATTCTTCTTAGTCAGGGTTTTGACAAGAAATATCTGGGTGTTCCCCTTCTTGAGTCCACTCTTCGGGTGTCGAACCCACCCAAGGGCTCGCATATTTGGAATTTTATGCTTGAGTGTAGATCCGTTTTTTCTATTTAGTGTGGATTGGAGAGTGGGGAATGGAGAGAGAAAAATCTTTTCTGGGATGATCCTTGGAATGGTTACCCTGCCCTCAAGGACTCTACTAATTTTGAATGTAATTAAAAGAAAACTGCTAGAGGAATGGGGCCCATTCGTCACAAACTATAGGGTGTTGCATGAAAACATTACCTCCATGTTTCAATGTAGAAATGTGGATCATTTAGATATTTTGCTTGATTTAAAAGATAATTTTTTATCTATTTTGTAGGAAAGGAAGGTCTTGATATCAAATAAGAAAGATGAAATTTGTCTGGATCACTGCTCCTTCAGGATCCTATTCCCCTCATCTTGTTTATATTTTATTACATGAGGGACGTTGCTTCTAAGAACCCTATATGGAAGGAATTGTTGGGATTCCCACTTCCCCTCCAAAATCAGGTCTCTTCACCTGGATGGGCTTCAAGGGTAATATTCTTACTCAAGAAAGAAGGAAAGAAATTGGGGTTTTCAATTCCCTACCAGGTGCTTATTGTGTAAAAAGGTAGAGGAAGATAGGGATCACTTGCTACTCTGCACTACCCCTTTGTTTTGGAGTACTAGAACTTACTATGTGCCAGGATCAGCCTTCCATGGGTTTGGGCCTAAATCCCTTCCAGATGTAATTTTAGCTTGGCCTGTTAAATCCCACTCAAGGGCTCTTTCTTGTATTTGGTTTGTATATCCCGGTGCCTTCTGCTATGGCACATTTGGTAGGAAATAAATAAAAGAATCTTTTAGACTAGAAAGTAAATTCAGTGAAATCAGTCCTCTTAAGATTGGAAGGGGCTATATTTGAAACTTTGTCTTCATTTTGGTCTAGATCATATCCTTTTACCTCACAGGATAGGGCATTAGAAAGAAGCTGGCTCGTGATTATCAAGCCTAGGGATGCAGCATTGAAATCTTCTACTTCTTCCTCCCTGGTTATAAAAAATAAAAAAAGGGCCCCTCCCCCTAGAGGCTTTTTAAAACTAAATTTTGATGGGGCTGTAAGAGGCAACATGGGGGCTTCCGGTGCTGGATGTATGGTTCAAAAATTCTTCAGGTTTGGTGGCTAGATATGCTTCCTACAAACGTAAGGAAGTGTTAGTATAAAATCAAAGCACCCATAAATATCTACAACTCGATGGGTTGAGACTCTCAGTGTGATAGAATAACATGGAGCATCTCTCAAAGTGTGGGGGATTTTTGAAATCGAGAGAGATCTCCAGATAAAGATCGGTTCCTATTCCTTTATTTAGGTGCACACAAATAAATTGTAGAGGATCTACTCTCAAACCTACTCTATCTTGCCAAGGATACATGGTTGAGAATATGTGAGAAAATAAACCCAAGCTAATAAGGGTGATGCACCAAAGGAAATGTTAAACACCCATTTTTCAATTTAACACATACCATAAAAATGCCATATAACCACCATGTATAGATAACCAAACTGCAATGAGAGATTAGAAGACAACAATGATCACATGAGATGGTTGAGAATCATCCACATACATATATAATTTCTCCAAAGTTGATACAATACATTACAGTAGCTAAGAGGCAAAACTTTGTATTACAACTTGAATGGGAGGTTTGGAAAACTACACAAATTAACTTGCACACAAGGGAAGAAGGGAGGGTGCAAAACAAAAATTTCAACCCCTTTGAAATGAGCCAATCTCTTACCTTTATAGATGCAATGAAGTGGGGAGAATAAAAGAGGAAGGAAACCTGATTTGGAGCTCAACTACAAGCCATTAATGCCCTGTAAATGTGCCATAATATGTCGAGTCTTTTTCTCTATGTCTATTTGGCATGTTGAAGAAGGAAGAACGATGGATCAAATCAAATTTGATCTAGTTGTTGGAGCAATTGGATCACACATTGATGGCATGAAGACATCTTCCCTTTCTTACCCACCTAACCTCATCAAAATTAAAGTTTCAGGTATCCATGGGGTACATGAGGTCTAGAACTTTCCAATGGTGCCAAATTTATTGAATTTTAGGTACTAGATTTTAAATATATATCCAATTGAATGTTTGAGTTTATTCCATACAACAATGGTGAAAACCAGTTAGCGAAATGGGTTTGCGGACTTGAAATTCACTTTGCGGATTTTGGCACAAAAATTACAAAAATATAAAAAAATGTGTCACAGCCCCGCAAGCCTACAATTCACTTTTGCCAAATAATCTTCTTTGGGCCCGCTGGTCCACATTTTTCATTTGGGCAAAAAGTCTCCCCCAAGGCCACCAGCCTGCTTCTCGAAAAAAATCACTTCAAGCCCCACCTTCCTACATGTAATTTAGGCTTAACACATGGCTCCTCTAGGCGTTGATGAAGGTGTGGCCTACTTTTACACTTTACACTTTCTCGAGCTAAAAAGTACAAACTAGCTCCGGGGACCCACCTTCCTGCCTTGATCCAAAGCATGGCCATGTGTAGAGCTAGTGCGTGTTAGGGGACCACTTTTGGATTTCACTTTTGAAGTTACGCTAAAGAGACACGTGGCACCATCCATGGATTTGATCTATTTCTTTGTGTTTTAGCTAAGTCCCTTTTGTTTGGCGGGGGGAATATGTCTGACCTGGGACACATGGAAGCCTGGCGTGCATTTGGGACCTGCTTCTGAATTCTACCTTTTGAATTTGCATGCAGATGACACATGGAGGCCTCTACTATCCCTTCCATAGTTAGTCCATTTAAGGGGCTAGCTCTGTCCCCCTTTAGTACTTTTGGACACGTGGAAGCTCAATACTAGTTTAAGACTGGCCCTTAGGTTACCTACTCTTAAATTTGTGTCATTGAGGCATGTGGTACCATCTGTGGCTTTGCCCCATCTTGAATTTTTAACTGTCGAATCCAGTCCCTTTTTGAACCTGGGATAAATGGAAGGTTAGTGCTTGTCTGGGAGACCAACTTTTAGATTTACCTTTAAATATGTGTCGATCTAACACGTGGATCCTTCCACTAGTCTGTGATACTTACCTGATTTGGGTCGATGCCTTTCTCAAACCCTAGACACATGGAAGCCTCATGCTCATTTGAGTCTCTGCTTTTGGTCACGTGATTGAGTGTGTGCCATTGAGACACTTGGTACCTTCCATGAACACTCTTATACTTAACCTGATTTGGGCCCACTGCTATTTAACTTCTGTTGGACCCTGACCATGTGGAGAGATGGCATTAATTTGAGTCTCCATCTTGGGCTCTTACTTTTGAAATTACGCCGAGATGACACATGGTTCTTTCCACTCGTTTGGAATTTTCAATGACTGGCTTTGTCCTTGTTTAGGCCTAGGACATGTGGTAGCTTCACGCTTGTTTTGGGAACCACCCTTGGCTTTGACCCTAGAAGGTGCATCATTGAGGCACGTGGTAGATTCTACTGTCTCTTCCATACTTATCTAATTTGGGCCCGCTTTGAATCATTTGTGAAGCCTGAAGAGTTTGAGCATTTCCCCATTTCTCTCCTGAGAGCCTCTGGCGTTCCTGACATTATTTACCTCCTTTGAGCCTCTAGTTTCTCCATTTCTGAGTCTTCCTGTAACATGACTATTGGATTTTAAACGTGGGCTCGTACAATGGAACTGACCTTTAGATTTCTTCATGTGCAGGGTCAGGGTTTGTTCAATTATTCTAGGGAGTAAAATTGGGATAACAATTTGGTGACTCACGGGGACATTTGCCTCCTATATGAAGAGATCAGATGGCTTGTTGTATCCATTGGGCACGGATTCATAGGTGGTGGCCTAATACTGGTCCTTTTCTTTGAAGCTTGAATCTAATGTTTACACTTGGTGACCATGAACCTGCCCCATTGTTCTTGAAATGGACCCATCGAAACCTGATTTAAGTTGGTCTATATTTGTTCTATTTTAAAGTTAGCAACTTTCATGGCAACCATGGGTCTCCCTGTTGTAAATGCTGAAGGGCCTGATGCATTCACCTCGAGGTGCATTAACTGTATAACGACGTAAAACCAGAGAAAAAAAAACATGTACTTGAGCACTTAGAGAAATTAAACCAATGCTACAACATGACAATGTGCATACGTACTTGGAGAAATTGAAAACCTAGGCTAATATTTACAAGGGAAAGGAATTTTCCTTTTAGTATCAGTTTTTGAGATGGATCCCATTTACTGGAATCTATAATTCTTCACCATCCAACTTAGCCAACCAGAAGGAATTGCTACCTATACATATTGTGACCATGGAGGGGCCACTGCAAATGGCATCAAAAATGGAATGTTTTCCTAGTTTTTCCTCGATCTGCATCCCACTTTAGAACTAATTCCCCCTCTTATAAGGTCTTTGTTCTTGCATTCTTATCAAATCTCTTCTTGATCAATACTTGATATTTTTCCATGTTCTGCATTGCATGTTCTCTTCCCTCTCCTACTTCCATTAGCTCTGCATACCTGATTGTCATAGGTGTAAAATCTCAGCTAGCTTCAACTGTTTCATGAGCTAAAAAGCCTAAAACTCTAATGATATGGGAAATACTTGCCTCTTTTCCATATACAATCTTGTATAGGGGAGCTCGCCTGCGGACCTTTTGGATGTGATCCTATCAACCCATAGAGCTGATTTGAGCTTTGTGTGCCAATTTCTCTAATTTTCATCAAGATTCCATTCTGATAATTCTTAGTAGGTTCTTGTTTGTGGACTCTTCTTACCATTACCTTGAGGGTAATAGTTTGATGAAGTGCTGAGGTATACACCATTCTTGGCAGCCTATTCAGTGATCCTTATACCAAGGAATGCCATTGCATTATCTGATATAATAGTGGTAGGGACTCCAAACCTGATGGCTATTCCTTCATAGAAATCTAAGATCTTGGATTCATTTGCCTCCTTAAGTGCCATTGCTTCAATCCACTTGTTGAAATAGTCTGTTGCTGTAAGTATCCACTTGTGGCCTTGGCTTGAATTTGGGTTAATCACTCCAATGAAGTCTTGTCCCCATTGCATGAATCGCTGATCCATTGAAATTGGATGAAGGGGCAGGGTTGCTAATGTTACCTTCCCTGTGAAGAATGCACACCTCTTGCACTTCTTGACCCATGAGTAGCAATCCCTAAACCTCGTAGGCCAATAATAACTAGATTTCATGATTTTGAGAGTTGTTACTCGAGGATAAAATTGG
The DNA here is from genome assembly GCA_019776745.2 of Taxus chinensis. Lineage (NCBI taxonomy): Eukaryota > Viridiplantae > Streptophyta > Pinopsida > Cupressales > Taxaceae > Taxus > Taxus chinensis. The sequence goes on along the minus strand of CM034154.1, from coordinate 631,699,084 downwards.
CCTCCTACTTCTCCATCATGGAACTCATGTAACACCCTCTCAATTTTTTATGTCCCAATGCACCTCAATAGAACACTATTGATATCCTTCTTGAACAAGACACCACTAATAAGCACATATGGGATGGCTTGTAGTATGAAGTAACTCCTCTTTGCTTTGTTCCATTTTAGGGGGGCACAAACTTGTTTAGAGGTAATGTACCAATTCTTGGGTCCAAAATGGAATAGATGCACCATTAGCTAGTTTTTCTTGATCATTCTATAGTAACAGGACAACCTCTTCTTCATCCACTGATTCATCTTGTTTCTTGGAAGCAAGCTACTCACATATACCTTTCCATAAACCAACTTGGTCACTTTGATTTCAATATCATACTCCATTACACGAGTGATCCAACCTATTCTATTCTAATTCAAGTCCTTGTTTAGGATAAAATCCTTGACACCAGCATGGGACACTAGTAGTTGAATCTTGTTGTTCGAGACAAAGTGTCTAAACTTCTTCAAACTCCTAATGACAACAAGGACATTCTTTTCAATAAAAAAATAATTTACCTTGTAATCCTCCAAGCTCTAACTAAAGAAGGCTATGGTCTATTTTGAACCTTCCTTGTTAGGCTGAACCAAGATAGTTGAGATTGTGCCTAACCCTCTTAAAGCATACAACATGAAATCCTTTGAAAAATATTGGTTAACAAGAGTTGGGGCCTGTGATATTGCGAGCTTGATGGTCTCAAAAATATCTTTTTCCCTTTGTTGTCCTTTAAAATGTAATACTTTTCTGTAACATCATTTTTAAAGGCTTCACAAGAGTGGAAAAATCAGGCACAAACCTACGAACAAATTTTATTCTCCCCAAGAAGCTTTAGAGAGACTTTTTGTGTTGTGGCAATGGAAGTGTTTAGATGGCCTCAACCCTTTCAGGATCAATTGTTAACCCCTTCTCTTGAGACAATGTGCCCCAACAACTTTCCCTTGTGTGCCAAGAATACACACTTCTTTGGGTTCAATGACACTTTGAACCTTCTACACCTTTGAAATATATGTTTAAGGTGGAAGAGCTGGTCTGCAACATTCTTTGAGAAGACGGTGATATCATCTAGATACACTACAACTTATACTATTGATTAAGCCTTTGAATGCCATGTCCATATTTCATTGAAATGTTGCTTTAGCGTTTGACAGACCAAATGGAATCTTCTTATAAGCATATGTACCCCATTTGGTGGTGAAGGTTGTCTTGAACTAATCTTCTTCTTTCAACCATTATTTGATTATAGCCTGAATATCCATCTAGAAATGAAAACCTCTCAGAACCAACTACAACCTATAAGATTTGTTCCATTGATGGAAGTGGGTAATGATCCTTGAGTGATGCTTTGTTCAGATCACGAAAGTCCACGCACAATCTAATTTCTCCATTTATTTTCCTCATAGGCACCATGTTGCAACCCAACTTGAATGCTTGATAGGGAAGATAATGCTGGCCTCAATTAGCTTATTCAACTCTCTTCTCATGAGAGGTTTAATGTCAAGGTTTACTGGCCTTTTCTTCTATCTGAAAGGCTTAGATCCTGGGTCCAGGTTGATAGTGTGTTGTGCCAACCTTGGTTTGAAACATCTTAAATATTTATAAGTCCAAGTAAAGAAATTTGGGAATTCTTAACAAAGTTGGACTGACATCAAATTTTTCTTCTTGGATACTAACCTTACTGATTCACAACGTTTTACCTTCTTTTGTGGAAACATTCTCTAAATCTTCACCCTTTACCTGAATATTTTCTTTCACATTTCAGAATTGATCATTTGGGTTGAATATTGAATTCAAGGTTACAAGGCCCTTTGGTAATTTTTTGGTTCTTAGCTACACCACTTGGTCACTATAACGCTACTCCAACTTTTCTTGGTTTCTAGTAGAGAACTCAACTTCTTCTTATAGAAAGTTGAAAATTTGTTGATCATTCTCGAAGACTTTCCAACTTGTGTTATTATCTGGGATAGCTGGTCTTACAATGAATTTAATAATGGGCTCAGGATTTCTCACTCTTGATACTCTCTACCACATCGAATACCACCCTGATTCCTACCAATCTGTCTGCTGCATCATTCTTTTTCCTAGGTATGGACATAATGTTGAAAGTTTCAAAGTCCTCAATGAGATCCCATAACCAATTCTTATATATTTTTAACAGATCATTCTTGGAAGCATTCTACCCTCGGACTTGATTTGAAACAAATTCACTATCGCTAAACACTTGCAATTTTACAATACCTTCTTTTTCTTTCCCAATGCAGTCCACGGATCAAGGTCTCATTCTCTGTTGTGTTATCTGATAAAATGAATTATAAATGGAAGGCTGAGTAATATTGTATGCCTTGAGGTGAAAAAATCGTAGCTCCTCCTCCTGGCTCCTTATCTACTTCTTGAGCCATCAAATAATAACTACCATACCTCATTACCATTCTTGTGGTTTGGCTTAGTGATATCATGGAGAGGATGATTCTCCTCATGTAAATAGTAGACTCCTAGCTCAGATTCCTCCATTTCTTTATAAGGGTCAAAAGCATGCCTCTTGTCTGCCCACTCATTGTGGTTCAATTTTGGAATACACCCCACCTTGGTATCTGCCTCACAAGTGCTCGGGAGGTCCTCCTAATCAAAGGCTAAACAATTCAAATTGATTTGGATGGGTGCATAGGGCTCAATATGGAAATCCGCAATGGTTTCATATCTGGTTGTAGCCTTAGCCCCATACCTCATTCTAAAAATCATGTGCAACCAATCAAAATACAAATAGCCTCCAATATTAGTAGTGAAGTCTCTTGACAAACACAATACAAAATGTCGCGGTAAGTCTATGATTGATACATTTTGCAATACAGTCACATTAGGGCATGCATGTAATGTGAGGGTCAAATCCTTGATGACCCAAACTGTTGTTACTGATGTCCCGTCCAATTTCACTACATCCTTGGAGATGAATTCGTATTGAAGACCGAGCTAATCAGCTATTTTCTTTAGCGTGACTAGGTTTCTCACTCCCGAATCAATCATGCAATTATCCACTAGCTTGTCTCCAATGATCAATGAAACGTAGAATGTAGGGGGATTTAGATTCTTACCTTGTTTTCCTCCATGGTTTCGCTTGGGTTGAGCCGCATTGGTAAGAACTTTCTCTTGCTTATTAGGGGGCTGATTTAAGGTTGACCAATTGGACATGACAGCCTACAACAGGTCTCTTTTTCCTGGGATATCCAACGACTCCCACATTGAGATATTCACATTTTTTTTCTTCATTTCTTCAATGATGTTAAATGGGAATGAGCTATCTTTTTTCTGCCCCTTTCCTGGTACATTCTTCTCTTGCACATGGGTCATTACAATTGGTGCCTGAGTGGGTCTGTAAGGAGGCTTAGGATGAATCTACACATTGGGAGTTGCACTCTGATTGCTAATACCTTGTGGATTAAAGGAGGCTTCAAGATTACCTGAGTTTGATGATTGTCCCTCTCCAATATTCCTTTTCTTGGACTGCGTATTGGCAACTACACTTTGAGAAGGGATTTTGTTAACTCCATAGAAGTCTTCAGCTTACCAATTGACAAGTATAGTCTCACTTGGAGGTGCCTCTTGCTGAGATCCTTGTTGTTGATTTTCCTCTTGACTGGGCTCTTGGAACACACCAATGGTTTCTACCATTAATGCCTGCTTTATTGCACCATTGAAACATATTGATTGGTTATGGGGGTGACTACATGGGAAACACTAATCGTATTCTTTAGCCATGTTCTTTTGTGTTGGAACCAAGGCCCTTGATGCTGAAGCTATGTTTGGATCATATGATCAGAAAGGCATTGTAGCTTGAGGTTGTCCTTGGTTTTGGTTTTGATTTATAGCCTGAGCTGGTTGTCTATTTTGTTGATATAAGGTTTTTCCCTAATACCGAGTTTGAGGTTTATATAGCCTAGAACTCTGAGCTTGTTGCATCTTGATAGTCACTAGCTCATTCCCTAGGTTGTGTAGTTTCTTCATAACCTCTTGTAGCTCTTTTGAAGTGCTAGAGGATGAGGTGGAGGCTTCATCTAAACTCTAATTCCTTGGAGTAGGTAGGGGGGCTAATGGGGGTGTTTGACTAGTGCTTGGGGCTCCTATTTCTTGATACATAAGCATAGGTGGCCTAGGTGCAAGCTTACCATCCTAAATTAAACCATTTGTAGCTCCAATGGAAATGTTATAGGCTGCAGGTAAGGTTACACCTCCCATGGATTGAATCATTAAGGCAATATCAAAATTTAAAGCTCTAAGAAAGTATAGGAAAGAACCTTCATCTTTGGGTTTCATAGCCAGTGGAATCATATCCCATGTCCTTTGAAATATGAAGTTGAAATTTTTTAACTGCTCATTAGGAGCCCTCTTGATGGTTGTCAAATGCTCCAATAAGGATAGATTATCTCCCTTCTCTCTAAATTGATTATGAAGAGATCTGCACAAATTGTCCTAATTCTGAATAGAGATTATTGTTAGACTCTTGAACCATTGTGAAGATTTAACCTTGAGTGAAGAGACTAATAATTTGACCACAATGTCCATCTCCATCATTTCACAAATTACGTAGACATTTGCAATGTGTTAAATGTGGTCACTAGGAGTAATCAGGTTCTCTCTAGTGAAATATGGAATGCTTTTTAATGCTGCAACTGGGACTGGATTCTGTGCATTAAGAGCGAGTGGGCTGATATCAATGAAATTAACATAGGGGTTGGGTGGTTGTACCATTATGATTTGCCTAAGAAACCTTGTTGATTGGATGAAAGGCCTACCAGGGGGGGTTATCGAAAAGGTTCTATTTTGTGGAGATGGAGACCTTTCAGCTCTTCTCCCCCTTCTCCCTCTATTTGTGGACTAGTGTAGATAGACAAACAATCCTTCTTCTCTAGTTCTTGATCTGGTCTAAATCCTTCTCAAGAATCTACCGAGCCTTGGCTGCTAAAGCCAGTGGACTCTGACTCTTTTGGATTCGTCAAATGTGTAATTTTAAAGCTTCTTAAATGTTGAAAATTTACAAAAAGTGCACATCGATCTTGCTGCAAAAAAAATGGAGACCTCTTGGTCCCACCATGCATCCCAAAAATGTTAGTGCAAAATCATAGCACCCCTAAATGTCTACAACTCGATGGGTTGAGACTCTTAGTGTGATAGCATAACATGGAGCATCTCTCAAAGTGTGGGGCTTTTTGAAATCAAGAGAGCTCTCTGGATGAAGGTCGGTTCCTATTCCTCTATTTAGGTGCACACAAATAAACTGCAGAGGATCTACTCTAAAACTTACTCTATCTTGCTAAGGAGAAAGGGTTGATAAGATGCGATAAAATAAAAATAAGCTAACAAGGTGATGAAACAAAGGAATGTTAAACACCCATTTTACAATTTAACACATACCATAGAAATGTAATACAACCACCATGCACAGATAACAAAAATACAATGAGAAATCACAAGACAACAATGAACACATGAGAGGGTTGAGAATCATCCACATACATTTATTAGTGCTCTAGAGTTGATACAGTACATTACAGTAGCCAAGAGGAAAAAATTTTGTATTACAACTTGAGTGGGAGGTTTGGAAAACTCCACAATTTCACTTGGAGACAAGGGAAGAAGGGAGGGTGCAAAACAAAAATTTTCAACCCTTTACAACAAGCCAAGCTCTTACCTTTATATATGCAATGAAGCAAGGAGAAGAAAAGAGGCGGGAAACCTGATTTGGAGCTCAGCTACAGGCCATCAATGCCCCTATAAATCCACCCATAATTTGTCAAGTTTGTCACTCTATGTCTATTCGGCGTGTTGAAGTAGGAAGAATGACAGATCAAATCAAATCTGATTTGGTTGTTGGAGTAATTGGACCGCACATTAATGACATCAAGAAATTTTCCCATTTTCAACCACCTAACCTCGTCAAAAGTAAAGTTTTAGGTTTTCATGGTGTAGATGAGGTCAAGACCTTTCTAATGGTGCCAGATTTGTTGAATTTCGAGCTCTAGATCGAAAGATATGTCCATTTGAATGATTGAGTCAGGTCCATACAAAATTGATGAAAACTAGTTAGCAGAATGGGTCCATGGGCCTAAAATTAACTTTGTGCATTTTGGCACAAAAATTACAAAAATGCAAAGAATGCCCCGCATCCCCGCAAGCCTATAATTCACTTTTTCCAAAAAATCATCTTCGAGCCCATTGGTCTGCATTTTCCATTTGGGTTAAAAGTCTCCCCGGGTGCACCAGCCCAATTCTGGAAAAAAATCACTCCAAGGCCCACCTTCCCACATGTAATTTGGCCTTGAAATGTTACTCCTCTAGGCATCAGTGAAGGTGTGGCCTATTTTTACACTTTACACTTTCTCAAACCAAAATTTTCAAACTTCCTCTAGCGACCTGCCTTCCCACCTTGACCTAAAGCATGGCCACATGTAGAGCTGGCACGCGTTTGGGGACTACTTTTGGATTTCAGTTTTGAAGTTGTATTGAAGAGACACATGGCACCCTCCATGACTTTGCTTTGTTTCTCTGTGTTTTGGCTAAGTCACTTTTGTTTCGCGGGGGGATATGTCTGACCTGGGACACATGAAATCCTAACGCACATTTGGGAATTGCTTCTGAAATCTACCTTTTGAATTTTCATGACGATGACACGTGGAAGCCTCCGCCATCCCTTCTATACTTACTCAATTTAAGCAGCTAGCTCTGTCGCCCTTTTTGAAGTTTAGAAACGTGCAAGCTCAACGCTAGTTTGAGACTAGCCATTGGGCTACCCCTCTTGAATTTATGCAATTGAGCACGTGGCACCCTCTGCGGCTTTACCCCATCTTGAATTTTCAACTATCGATTTTGTCCCTTTTCAAACTTGGGACATGTGGAAAGCTAACACTTGTCTAGGAGACCCACTTTTAGATTTACCTTTGAAGATACGTCGAGCTGACGCATGGTTTCTTTCATGAGTCTACGATACCTAGCCAATTTGGGTCAATTCCTTTCTCGAACCCTAGACACGTGGAAGACTCACACTCATTTGAGTCTCCGCTTTGGGTCACACCTTTGAATGTGCACCGTTGAGCCCCATGGCACCTTCCGTCAACACTCTTATACTTAACCAATTTGGGCCCATTTTCTTTTGACTTCTGTTGGACCCTGACCACATTGAGAGCTAGCGCTAATTTGAGTCTCCTCCTTGGTCTCTTACTTTTGAAATTGCGTCGAGCTGACATAGGATTATTTTTTCCCGTTTAGACTTTTCAACAGCTTGATCTGTCCCTTTTCAGGCCTGGGACACATGGGAGCTTCACACTTGTTTGGGGAACCACCCTTGCCTTTGACCCTAGAAGGTGCGCCATTGAGACATGTGGTAGCTTCCACTGTCTCTTCCATACTTAGCCAATTTGGGCCTGCTCTAAATCTTTTGTTAAGCCCAAAGAATTTGAGCCTTTCCCCATTTCTCTCTTGAGATCCTCTAGCCTCTTTGACGTTATTTACCTCCTTTGAGAATTTCGTTTCTCCATTTCTAAGTCTGCCTACAACTTGACTATTGAATTTGAAACATGGGATCATACGACAGAACAAATTGATCTGAAAACCAAATTTAACTAGCAATTGTGCACACACATTTTTCTTGCTCTGTATTGATTTTCGATGTAAAATTTGAGCATTATATCCTTTTGTATTTTTAGTAAAAGAATAAAAACTGCAAGTACTGTGCAAATATTGAAAGAAATGAAGAGAATTCACAAGCAATTTGATGCAAGAATTGATAAAGGAGTTCGGCGCTTGAGGCCTACGTCTCCGGGTCCGGTTGAATGGGACCAATCTATTAAAATATTGAAAATAATTCTTAACAAATAATTCTACAAAATTATGACCTTCTCACAGTCTTCCTCTATCAAAAATAACAGGGGTTTCTTTTTACATCTCCTCTAAATTCCACTCCTAGCTCAAGTTATGAGCATTACAATATTTTCACACAGACCCGAATGTTATACAAATATAATATCACTCCTTTTATACTGTTTCCAAACAGCTGGCGCAATGGTTAGGCACCTAAAATTTTGCATGGGAGGTCAGCTGTTCTAATCCCCTCCACTTCTCTCTCCTTCTCCTTAGGCGGTTTTGTAGTGGTTTATCCCACATTGTGGGTGCGTGCAAAAAAGTAGGCATTTAATAATGCCAAAGGAGGGTTGTTTGTATTGGCTTAAGAGCCACCGTAATTGCGATGGAGTGGGTTCATTTCTTGGGGTGGCGCATGGTTGTATATTTTTAGGCACTAAATAAGCCAAGGATAATGTGTGGAAAGTTTGTAAAGTATTACTATGCAATACGTGTAATATGGTATTAATGGATTAATATGCAATGTGTGGGAAATTTGCATAGTTTAAAAATGCATGTCTAATAATCCCCCATGCATATCACAAATGCAATTATAGGAGTTTATATACACAAGTTGGTTTACTGATTAAATGAGAAGGGGGCCAAGACACCCCTCGATAATCGTGTGTGTCAAACCTGGCTGAGGGCCCCCATCCAGTAAATAGTGGGGTCCATTTATCTGAGAATGAGTGTCCAAGACCGGCGTTCCCAAAACCAATTTTTATTATGTCACACAATTCGTCCACGTGTTGCAATATAATCGAAACACTTGGCGAGCGTGTACACGTCCAACCTGCACAAAACTCCAAATTTTGCCATTTGCCCAAAAACTTCAGCGGGCTATAACTTTTGCAAATGAGCTCTGTTTCCTACAAACAAGATATCGTCAAAATCATATAATTTTTCTCCACACTTTAAAAATGACTGCAACTTATTCTGAGAAGATCTTAGATCAATGTTTCTATGTGAGGATCCTCTGGATCATTCCTCCCCACTGAGAAACTTTTGGACCCCAAAAGTCAACTTAATTGGTGAATAGGTGAGGGTATTTCTCCCTCACCTTTCTGGTTTCCATCCATTTAGCCTTGTTCAGATGCATTCCTTTGAACCCAACACGAAGATACTCAATATCACCCCTTTGTGAAGTTCTTACTTTCCTGTCCAAAATGATGTCTTCCTGCAACTCATCAAGATACTCAGGAGCAAAATCATTAATGGAAGGCATTATGTTAGAATCATCATGATCAACAATCATAGGCGGTTCATACAATCTTAAATTCTCAACATTTACAACTGAGTAGATTTGCATATATGAAGGTAAATCCAACCGGAAAGCGTTGTTACCAATTTTTTCCAATATTTGGAATGGACAATACCATATAGGTTTTAATTTTTTACCTTCACCTGTTAGTCTTTCCTTGCTGATGTGAAGCCAAACTGAATCACCAACTTTGAACATGTGATCAGTTCTATGTTTATCATGCCTAGCTTTTTACTTAGCCTGAATTTTCTCCAATTGTTCACAGACATATTGATGAACCTGTTGTATTCTCTACACAAATCTTTTATCCTTGTTAGAATCACTTGCACCATTAACAACAGTTTCATGTCCATAATATATATCTAATGGAGAATTAGGCAGATATCCATAACAAGTCTCAAATGGAGACTTCAAAGTAGAAGAATGTAAGGCATGATTATAAGCATGTTGCACATAATAAAGATGTTCATCCCACAATTTAGGATGTTTGTTACTATAGCCCCTAGGTAATTGTACCACTGTGCGGTTTACAACCTATGTTTGACCATCAGTCTGTGGATGAAAAGCAGTGCTCTTTTTAAGTTTTGTGTCCATTGACCCCCACAATGTTGACCAAAATTCCCCAAGAAATATAGAATCCCGATCAGATACGGTAAACCAAAATGAACCCAAACAAACTGAAAAAACAAATGTGTAGTTCCCTCTCCAGTTATTTGTTTAGTACATGGAACCAACACACACATTTTGCTAAATCTGTCCACTACCACATTTAAGTAATCATGTTTCTTTCGTGTCATGGGCAAGCCTCCCACAAAGTCCATGGAAACAGTTTCCCAAGGCCTTATTGGAATAGGAAGAGGAGTGTAAAGTCCTAATTTCCTGTTACTTGGCTTGCTTGTCGCACAAAGAACACATCCCTTAATATACCGGTTTACATGTTCATGTATTCTAGGCCAATAACAATATTTTTGTAAATGTACAACTATCTTACTAACACCAAAATGCCCTGAAATAAGAGAAGTATGCGCTTCCCTAATCATATGCACACACTTATTTTCTAGAATACAAAGTTTTCCATAATGATATAACAATCCTTCATGAAAATGATAATCTTTTTCTCCTACTTGTTTCCCACTTACTAGATCCTCATACACTTCTCTAAAATCAACATCATTTACATATTGTTCGTTGTAACTAACATGAACCAAAGAACTATGATGAAAAAAAATAGATGCTACTACCACTGGTGGTCTGGATAACATGTCGGCAACCTTGTTTTGAATACCTTTTTTATACCTGATTACAAGATGAAATTGTTGCAAAAATCCCATCCACTTGAAATGTCTAGACTACTGCAATTTGGTTTGTGTTTGTAAGTATTGAAGCGGTTGATGGTCAGTATGGATAATTTTTTCTTTTCCCATTAAATAATGCTTCCACTTTTTAACGCTTTGAACCAAAGCATACAAATCTTTATCATAAGTTGGATAGTTTCTTACCACACTTGTAAAGGTTTCTGAATGGTAACACACCGGTTGTTTTTTCTGCATCAAAACTGCCCCCATTGCGTAGTCACTAGCATCTGTCTCAATCTCAAATGAATGTTGTAAATCTGGAAGTGCCAAGATCGGAGTGGTACTTATCTTCTCTTTCAGTGTATCAAATACTTTTTTTTGTTTTCCTCCCCACTGAAATACCTGTTTAATACTTGTCAAAGCATGCAAAGGAGATGCAATATATGAGAAGTTAGCAATAAATTTTCTCCAGTACTGAACTACACCTAGAAAAATTCTAACTTCCATCACATTTGTGGGTCTAGCCCATTTCACAATAACCTCTATTTTTGTAGGATCAATTCTCAATTCTCCATTTCCTACAATATAACCCAATTAAATTAAAGATGTTTTTCCAAATTCACATTTTGACATCTTCAAATACAATTTCTCTTTCCTTAGTGCATCTAAGACTTTCTGGATGTGTTTAACATGTTCATCCCATGACTTACTGAAAATAAGAATATCATCTAAGTAGACAATAACGAAATTATCAATGAATGGTCTAAAAATTTCATTCATAACTCTCATGAATGTTTCTGGTGCATTGCACAAACCAAAAGGCATCACTAACCATTCAAACAATCCCTATTTAATTTTAAAAGAAGTTTTCCAAACATCACCTTCTGCAATTCTTACTTGGTGATAACCACTTCTTAAGTCTAACTTAGTGAAATAAATTGCATTCTTTAATTGATCCAGTAAATCATCTATTCTACGAAGAGGGTAACGATTCTTTATAGTAATCTTGTTTAAAGCATGGAAATCAACACACATTCGCCAAGTGCCATCCTTCTTAGGAACCAATATAATTGGTGAACCACATGGGGATGTCCTTGGACGAATTATACCTTGAGCCAAAAGTTCCATTACATGTCTCTTGATTTCCTCGTTCTCTACTACTGACAACCTGTACATTCCGATATTGGGAAGAGGTGCATCCTGAAGCAACTGTATCTCATGTTGAACCCCTCTTTTGGGAGGCAGACCCTGTGGATCATGAAAAACATCATCAAAATGAGAAACTATTTTTACCAATTCATCCTTATGTTTTAGATCGCAAGTCTCAAAAGCCATCTCATTTTCTTTTTCCTTGGCTTTGACCACCTTGGGCACAAAAATTTTGCTTGAGTTTACAAGCCTTTTCATTTGACCTACAGTTACCAAGGATAGATTATTATTTTCATGGTGAGCTCTAATAATAAATTAAATTCCATCCTTTACAAGAAAATATTTATTTTCTTCCCTATAGAAGATTGCTTTACGATCATACAAATAAGGACTTCCCAAAACCACCCCACAAATATCCAAAGGAACTACATCCAATTCAACCTCATTAATAATGTGAAAAAGCTCATTTATTTTCTTATTATCAGGTATAGTTTGTTTACTAGAAGAAGATGCAACATCTGTAGTGCTATTGTTGGAAATTGAAAGAGTTGATTTACCTTGAAAACTCATAGCTGTGATTTTGGTTTCATCACCTGAATCAGAACCAAGATCATGCACTACAGTGTTTGTTTTCTTTTCTTTTCCTTTCTTAACCATCCATTTAGGCTTCTTTTCAGGATGTAATTTCCAACATTTAGACTCATCATGGGTTTTTTACAATGATTACAAAATGGTTTTTCATCTTCCTTCTTAACAGTAGAGTTTGTTTTATGCTTACCCTTTCCTTTTCCTTATTCTTTCAAACATTTCCCTTTAGATTGCTTGTTCTTCTAATTAAAAGAAGAGAAAGAGGACTCCTTTTTCATTTTCCCTCGTGCTTCCAAATGGGTTTCTTGAACACATACTGCATCAAGATTAGTAGGACCTAAAACAAGTATCATATGACTTAGATAACTATGTAATCCACCAATATATTTGAGCAGTGTTTCTTCTGTGTTTAGGGAAATTCCCAAAATTAGAGCCCTTTTCCTAAATTATTGTGTGTATTCTTGAACACTTTGTCCCTTAGTTTTTCTTAGTTTTTTCCAATCCATTATAGCTTGTTGCTTATAACCAAGAGGATAAAATTGTTGCCTAAGATTTGAAACAAATTCAGACCAAGAAGTGATTTCTATACCTTTGTTTTCTTCCACTTCCTGAAGCTTACTCTCCCACCAAATGAGTGTTGTGCCACCCATCCGAACCCTACAATATACTTCTATCTGCTTGACCCAGTTATCCAACTTCTCTGCATTTAGCTCTCCAGTATACATAGGCAATTCAAACTTGATATCTAACTTTAATGAAGGAAAATCAGATTTTAAAGAGTCTCTTTTTAGAAAATCAGAACTAGAGCTTTCTTCTTTCTTACCTCCTCTAGTTCCCTTTTCCCTTTTCCTATCTTGGTACATTTCTTCCACCATTTCCTTCATCTGTTGGAATGATTGACGGAATTTTTCTTCCACTTCTACTCAATCCGCCATTGTAGGACTTCGAGATCGTCTGGTACCAATTTTGGGATCTCCTTCAACTAACTCTCCTTCACCCTTCTTAGATCGAGACCTTGTTAACATCCAATACACAACTTGCAATCCAAAACACGTTAATCTGAACCAAAAATTAGTCAAAACTAGCTCTGATACCAATGATCTGAAAACCAAATTTAACTAGAAATTGTGCACACACACTTTTCTTGCTTTGTATTGATTTTCAATGTAAAATTTGAGCATTATATCCTTTTATATTTTTAATAAAAGAATAAAAACTGAAAGTACTATGCAAATATTGAAGGAAATGAAGAGAATTTGCCAGCAATTTGATGCAAAAATTGATAACAGAGTTCGATGCTTGAGGCCTACGTCTCCGGGTCCGGTTGAATGGGACCAATCTATTAAAATCTTGAAAATAATTCCTTACAAAGAATTCTACAAGATTATGACCTTCTCACAGTCTTCCCCTGTCAAAAATAATAGGGGTTGCTTTTTACATCTCCTCCAAATTCCACTCCTAGCTCAAGTTATGAGCATTACAATATTTTCACACATACCCGAATGCTATACAAATATAATATCACTCCTTTTATACTATTTCCAAACATCTGGCACAATGTTTAGGTGCCTAAAAGTTTGCATGGGAGGTCAGATGTTCCAATCCCCTCCACTTATCTCGCCTTCTCCTTAGGTGGTTTTGTAGTGGTTTATCCCACATTGTGGGTGCGTGCAAAAAGGTAGGCATTTAATAATGCCAAAGGAGGGCTCTTTGTATTGGCTTAAGAGCCACTATAATTGCTATGGAGTGGGCGCATTTCTTGGGGTGGCGCATGGTCGTATATTTTTAGGTGCTAAATAAGCCAAGGATAATGTGTGGACAATTTATAAAGGATTATTATGTAATGCGTGTAATATGGTATTAATGGATTAATATGCAATGCGTGGGAATATGGAAATTAGTAAAAATGCGTGGAAAATTTGCATAGTTTAAAAATGCATGTCTAATAGTCCCACATGCATAGCACAAATGCAATTATAGGAGTTTATATACACAAGTTGGTTTAGTGATTAAATGAGAAGGATGCCAAGACACCCCTCGATAATCGAGTGTGTCGAACCTGGCTGAGGGCCCCCAACCAGTAAATAGCGGGGTCCATTTGTCTAAGAACGAGTGTCCAAGACCGGTGTTCCCAAAACCACTTTTTAATACGTCACACAATTCTTCCACGTGTCGCAATATAATCAAAACACTTAGCGAGCGTGCACACGTCCAACCTGCGCAAAACTCCAAATTTTTCCAGTTGCCCAAAAATTTCAGTAGGCTATAACTTTTGCAAACAAGCTCTGTTTCCTGCAAACAAGATATCGTCGGAATCATATAATTTTTATCCACGCTTTAAAAATGACTTCAAATTATTCCTAGAAGATCTTAGATCAGTGTTTCTCTATGAAGATCCTCTAGATCACCAACCTTTAGATTTCTTCCTGTGCTGGGTGGGATTTGCTCAACTTTATCGGGGGGAATTGGGAGAACAGGAAGGTACTTGCAATGTTTTTGAACTTCAAGCCCTCTAAAGGTTTACTGTTAGCCACTTTCCTTAGGTACTAGAAATTTTGAAATTGAAGGAGATTCCATTATTGTAATAAACACCATTATTAATAAAATATCTATGTCATGGAAGCTAGATATGGAGGTGTAAAACATTTTATGGATTCTTTCCAAATTCAGAAATTGGAGTATTAAACACATCTATACGGAAGGAAATTAGTGTGTTGATTGGCTAGAAAATAAAGGCATTGATCAAGATTGTTAGGAGAAAGTGGATAATAATTGCTCTGTGCAGGAGGATCTGTAAATGATTGTCTAGAAGGATTCTCCCCATCATGGAATCGATTGCAGCTCCCCTGGGTGTGAGACATAAGGAAGCTATTTAAGTCAGTTATGCAAAGGAGATATGGGGGAAGATGCAACAGGTTAGGGATAGAGTACAAAGCCATATCTAGCAGATGTAGGATAGTAGATCGAGGGGTTTAAATCCTCCTCCTTGTGGTGGACAGGGTTCAGTACAGTCTTGATTGATGCCACCAAAGTATCCACCTCAGTAGCGGCAACAACAGTAGCAGACCCACCCACCTTACAGACCGCCACAAATATTCAATGGACAGAGGGGGCGGAATATGGGGCCTCCTCCTAGGGGTCCCATTAGGACACAGGGTGTATCGAGAACTCATTCAGTAGGATCTTTCCAGTAGATACCTTAGCAATCCATAGCAAGATCATCAGGATCCACATCATAGACCTCTATAGTATTGTTTGGAGCTGCATCTCATTGTAAAGGACCAGAAAACTGTTGTGGTTGTGGTGTTGTGCGACGTCATTTGAGAGAGTGCCCATAGAACCCTAGTAATAAGGGTAATAAAAAAAATTCAGAGCTTACTATTGGTGACATGGGGCACAACCATCGGATCTATGCAGCGTTTAAGAACTACCAGGATGAGCACCAGAGTACCATGATAGAGACTACAGGTAGCATTGGTGGTATTCGTACCTCCATTCTATTTTATTGTAGTTCATCTGATTCTTTTATTGCACCATATTTGGTAGATCATTGCAGGATGGTGGCCATTAGGCAAGGTATTAATTGGGACGTTGAGATGGATTTTGGAGCCAAAATCTCTGTAGAATCCTTAGTTAAGAAGTGTGTAGTGGATTTGGGACCCTTCACCACTACCTCAGATATTTGTATCCTTCCGTTGGGTTCGTATGGAGTAATCTTGGTCATGGACTAGTTATTTGTACACAGAGCTAGAATGGATTGTTACCATAAGACTATATCATGTACAGATGATCTAGGAATTGAGTTAGTGATAGTAGGGGTTAGGAGGCCCGTTTCCATCTGCACCATCTCCCTTATCCATCTTAAGCAGTATGTGTGATAGAGTTGCCAAATGTATGTTGTTACGATTAGTGACAGATCTGAGGATGAACGTAGTGGGCCATCTCTTTATGACCATCACATCTTGAGAGAGTTTTCTAATATCTTTCTAGGGAAGCCACTGGGGTTACCACCCCCACGTGAGAAAGATTTTAACATAGATTTGGTTTTAGGTAGTAAATCCTATCTCACGAGAACCTTATCGGATGACTACCCCTGAGCTCTATAAGCTCAAGTTGCAGCTTAAGGGCCTTCTTAAGAAAGGTATGATCCATCCTAGTGTATCCCCAATTGGGGTGTACCCTAGTGATTTTTGGAAAGAAGAAGGACAGATCTTTATGGTTTTGTATTAAGTACCACCATTTGAACAAAGTAATGATCAAGAATCGTTACCCACTTCCATGCATTAATGATTTATTTGATCAGATGAAGGGGGCCACAATATTTTCCAAGATAGATCTTAAGTTGGGATATCATCAACTGAATATCACGGAGGTAGATATTCATAACACCACCTTCCGTATGAGATATGGACACTACTAGTTCATAGTATTGCCTTTTGATTTAAAGAATACCCCGGTAGTGTTCATGAGATTGATGAATGGGGTGTTCATGAAATTTTTGGATCGCTTCATGATCATTTTCCTTGACAAAATTTTGATTTACTCATGTACGCGTGACTAGCACAAGGAGCACCTTAACCAAGTTCTTCAGTGTCTTCATGAGTATCATCTTTACAAGAACCTGGAGAAGTGTGCGTTATTTCACACAGAGGTGCAGTATTTGGGCCACATTATTTATGGGGAAGGTATTGCAGTCGATCCTTCAAATATCTGAGTTATTACAGATTGGCCAGTACCCACTAGTGTGCTTGAGGTGCGTAGCTTCATGTGTTTAGCAGGATAGTATAAGATATATTTACAGGAGTTCTCTCAGGTTGCACACCCCATCACTTCCCTTCAGTAAAAAGGGAAGAAGTTTGTATGGTTAGATAGATGTGAGAAGGGATTTAGGATACTGAAGGGATTCCTCATACCAATGCATATTCTTGCAATGCCATATCCTCACGGAAAGTTCTTCATTTGCATAGATGCTTCTTTGGAAGGATTTGGAAGTGTGGTTATGTAGGAGGGAAGAGTAGTTCTTTTTGAGTCTCATAAACTCAAGGATTATGAACTCAATTATCTGACTCATAACCTTGATCTTGCAGTAGTTGTACATTCCTTGGTTTGGTGGAGACACTTCCTTCTTTGATGGAGATTCACACTCAGGATTGATCACTTGAGTCTTCGCCACCTCTTCATGCAGCCCAATCTCAATGCTCGTTAGTAACATTGGATGGAGTTACTTTGTGAGTATGACATGGAGATAGAGGATATGAAGGGGAAGGAGAAAGTGGTTGCAGATGCCTTGAGTATACGGGGATGTGGTTATGGCCACTTCAATGGGTATAGATTTACGGAGTAGGATATTACAGTAGCTTCATCACGACAGCTTCTACCTTATAGCTAGAGAAGAGATTGAGTCTCAGAGATCCCTTGAGGGAAGATTTTATGGATTTTCATTGGAGGTAGATGGTCTTGTCAGGCATAGAGGATGGATTTATGTTCCTAGAAAAGGAGGCTTGAGACAAAAAATTTGACAGAGGCTCATCGTGCACCTTATTCAGCCCATCCTGGGGTGAAGAAGATGCACGCCACCTTGAGGAAATTGTACCATTGGAGGGGACTTCGGAGATACGTGGCTCAGTTTGTATCATGTTGTTTAGAGTGTCAGAATATGAAGGCCGAGGATCAACATCCAGTTGGCCTTCTCTTTCCTCATGCTATACTGGAGTGGAAGTGGGACACCATTTCCATGGAATTAATTGTTGGATTACTGATGTCGAGATACTACCACGATGCCATCATGGTCATGGTGGATATATTAACAAAATTATCTCATTTTTCTCTGGTGAAGAC
Organism: Taxus chinensis; assembly: GCA_019776745.2. Classification (NCBI taxonomy): domain Eukaryota; kingdom Viridiplantae; phylum Streptophyta; class Pinopsida; order Cupressales; family Taxaceae; genus Taxus; species Taxus chinensis. Next base: position 631,681,033 of record CM034154.1, on the reverse strand, counting down.
CACCTACATAGCTAGTGCAATGGCACGGGTATATCTTGATGATATTTTCATATTACATGGGATTATGTGGAAGATTATTTGCGAGTGCGATCCTTTATATACTTCTCACTTCTAGACTTACCATGCAGTATGCTCTTGGGATGAAGATCAATTTCAACAAAACCTATCACCATGAGACAGATGGATAGATTGAATGGGTGAATCATATCTTGGAGGACATGCTTAGGATGTAAGTCATGGATCATCAGTCAAGATGGGAGAATTATTTGTACCTAGTGGAGTCACTGCACAACAGAGAGATTGACTAGGTTTGAGTCCAGTGGGACTAGTATGATGAGACTACCACTGCATGGGAAGATGCTACATTGTTACGAGTCTAGTTTCCACACCTGTTCCAGTGACTTCTAGAAGGAAGTTGAGTCTAAGGGGAGGGGGACATGGTGCCCACTTCCCTTCGACACTTATTACTATTGTTTTTGATACTTTTGACTATACTTGTGGACATTTTGCCTTATTTTTACTTATCATTATGTTGGATGTTAGAGATACTGAGATTATTGTTAGATCACGATTTATAGTATGTGGTGCGTGGACTATTAGAGATATTTTATATTGACGATGATATGTTGTTGACATAGTTATATATTTCTGACATTTAATATTTTCGTCATATTGAGTAGACCTTAACAATCAAACTAATGTTTGTGATCATATTGATATTGATGAAATGTAGAATCGAGATGTTGTTAGAAATTGTCAATGATAATGTTACTTTCTTAGATGATGATTTGATTCATATATATGTGTGTGTGTGTGTGTGTGTGATTTTGGATTTATATTGTATATTTTATCTTAGATGTTTTGATGCGACCACGAGCCCGAAGGAGGTATTATGTGTTTTATAGGTAAACTTTATCACAACAAATGATGGGGGATTAGAGACCAACCAGATTGGAATGCTAAATGAATTCAACAATGGTCACCATGACAAAATGTAATTTTTTTGTGTATGTGTCTGGATTATGGTTAGGGGGTCCCCATGGGGGATTACCTCCAATTGTGACCAAGGGGTTTGTGTGTTGTTCTTTTATTTATTTTCCTTTATTTAATTTTATTATGTCATTTTATAGTGATATAATTGCCTTGTGTTAATTATTTAAATTGTGTCTTAATTTAGTTAATTAATCATGTTCTAAACTAGTTAGGGATGGGATAAAAGAATTCATTTATTATATTTGATGGATCTTTGGATCATGTTTTGTAAGTTTAGTGGTTGTGATCTTGAGTGTTGTACACTCTATCCCTTCATGCAAATTTGGATTTATCCTTAAGGGCCAATTTTGGAGGCTTGTGGGACAAGTTAAAATTTTCCCACACCTCTTAAATTACTATACCAACCCTACCTATGGATTGGGGGGTACAAAATATACCCCATTATGTGTTTTGTAAGTCAAAAAATTTACATTTATTGCACTTTTATTACATGGGTTTTAAACTTTATCCTTAGGGCGTGTGGACTTGGATTGTGTGTGTAAGAGGTTTTTCATTCCTCTCACCCACCAATTTATTGTGTATTAGGGTTGAGGTATGACTTATGAGGTGGAGTTGATGATGAGTGATGTGGCATCCTACATGGATCCACCTCACCCTCCTCTCTCCATTTTCTATTTATTCAAGTTATTTTCTTGTTTGGGGGTTACTTCATTTCTTTTGTGCCCTTCCATTTTTGGAGTTGGAGGATTGTGGAGTGCTTATGGATCTTGTTGGAGCTTGTTGGTGATAGTTTTGGCTTGAATAAGCTTGGTGTGTGACTACTGGATCAAGCTCTACCATGGAATGCTAGGAGCTATACTCTTGTTGAATGTTTTCTTTTACATTGTTTATATGTGCATGTATACTTTGCTTAATGCTAAATCAAATGAAGCAAGAACTACCACCTAAAATAGTTCTACAATTTAGCTAAAACAAAGCATAAACACCGTCAAGATAGAGAACTAAGTAATATCTAAACTAACATTGTAACTTTGAAAACATGAGATCAAAACTATGCATGCTATTTTAACATCTCAACTCTCTTAGATTACCAACAAGAATGAATGGAACTATTTAGCTCCAATGGCAATCAAAAATTACTTTTTTTGATCCTTAAAGAATGCAAGAATAGGAAGCTTTAGCTCCTAACAATGGTGACCTCTCAAGTAAACAAAAGGCAAGCTCTTAGTCTCTTTGCTATATGCTTTGCATTTGCTCTCTTAAGAAGTTTTAGGTGTAGGTATAAAGGTAGAAGGAGCAATCCTTATATAGCCTAATGGCTAAAGGAAACACTTCATCCCTTTTCATGTGGGATAAAGGTAAAACATGATTAGGAATGGATAAGGTTGTTTTATTAAAGGTAACCTTACTTTAGAAGGGTTTAATTTATGCTTAGCAAGTTATGGGAGTTGCGGGGTGTTTTAATTAATCAAAGATGATTAACTAATAGATAGATGTAAGCTTATATAAGATAATTAGAGGAATATTAGTACGATTTAGGCTATTAGAAGGGAAAGATAATTAATTAATAATAATTAATTAGTCTAGGTAGAGGGGGTGATTTATTAATGGAAGGTCATTAATTAGGGTATTTGTTGGATAGGCAACTTAGTTAATTAGCTTAGTGTAAATAATTAATGATGATATGAGGGAAAATGAGTGCTTTTGACGATATGTCATCGATTTGAAAGAAAGGGGATAATTAGTGCAATTTAAGTATTTAAATTATTTGGGCGTAATTATAGGTGTCTACATTTTCCCCTGTTTGTGGTGGCGTAAGTGATGCCACTTCAAAGATAGTAGACAAAAGATATTTGTAAGGGATAGAAGAAAAATTAGTAGGAGGGAGAGATTCCCCCTTGAGTGTCGATGGGTTGATAGAAGAAGCTGATCGATGATCAAAAAAGGTGATATATAGGCAGAGGAAGGGGGACGAGATAGGATGTCTCTACGAGAGGGAGAATTAGGGGTGAAAGGGAAGTGGTGTAGAAGAAATATGGATGAGGGGGGAGAATATCTTAGCCTCTAGCCACGTATTTGTTTGAAACAATTTGGATGTCATCATATTGCCATAGGAACTATGTCATCGGTCCTTATGTAAAATATAAGCATACGACAAAGGTAGAATGACATGAAAATCCATAATACGAACAATTTTCCATTACTGAAAATACCAACTCCATGCAACATACAAAAATGCAATGCAATACGAGAAGGAAACAAGCTCATCTAACAGGGAAAACAAGTACAAACGCACATATCCAACCCAACAATGGTCAAGACAGTTGTACAAATTTTTCGTTATCAGTGCTGGAGAGATCCACAAGTTCATGATTGATGAAAAGGGTTAAAAAATGATGCCCCAAGTAAGGATACATGCAAGGGGAAAATAAAATGGACACTGGGTCCATGAAAAGCATTTGTGTGCAACGAAACAACACCAGGCAACCAAAAGTGCCCCAGAGTATAGACGAAGCAAACAGCTAGCTTTTGTGAATGGTTGTGAGTCATATTAATAGAGGAATATGTGAGACAAACCAACAGGATATGGAGAAAATACCATGCACAAGACACAAGTTTCAGCTGTAAGAAGCAAGTTACCATTTTGTAGGGTGTTTTTATTTTTACGAATTTTTTGAAAAAAATTTGTTTGTTTTTGGATTTTTTTGATATAGTAAATGCTTGTATTGTTTTGGCTTTTTGAACCATGATAAACAATAGAAGAAAGGAGAAGAAGAAAAATAAGGGCCTAGCAGCAACAGAAAGTGCCCTAGGTGGAAGAAAAGAGAAACAAATGACAAATAATGTCCTTGTTTAGTGGAAAAATTAAGAAAAAATAATTATTTGAAAAATAATTATTTATGAGGGTGTGAAGAAGAATAAAAATTCCAGGGAGCAATAAAATTTTCCGAGGGAGAAGAAATGGGTATTGGAAAAAAAATGCCCCAATACGGTGAAAAATAAGAGAAATATAATTATTTGACTAAAAATAATTATTCCCCAGCGAACAAAGGAGAAAACGGTGAGCTAAACAGGTGTCCCGGCCGTCCGATCGGTGAAAAATAGGTTAATATACCCCCCTAGGGGGGTAAAAACATCACAATCAATTCATTTTAACCGCTCGGTTTAGAAAACTTACCGTGAGGCTCTGACACTCAGGAGAGATGGCGATTGCACGTGATCATTTGAGGCATGCTGTAGATTGTAGATGATAGATCTATAGACAATATCAAATGTTGTTTTCAAGTGTTATTTTGATGTATATGGACGGGATGATATGATGATATTGGTGCGGGGGGGATATATTTTCTATTATGCGCAACCCCTCTTTCCCCCATTGATGATATGATATGTGATGATTAGCTTAGCATACATGCATGATGTAAAACTTAGCATTTTTTTATATATATGATGTATAGATGATTCTAGATGTGATGATAGTGATGGTAATGTGATGTGAATGATAAAAAAAAAAGCACATGTAACAAACACAACCAAATGCTGCAAAGAACACCAGGAATTAATGCAATACACCATGAATCACCATGCCTTATTAACAAGTAACAAAACACAACCAAATGCATTAAGAAAGAAATAAAGAATTAACACATTAGCATGTCGAAACCCACTACAATATGCACAAGCAAGAATGAATCTATTCTAAGCAAGAAAACATAAACTATGACAAAGTACACCCAAGCAACAAACAACTAACAAGTAAGCACGCAAAACACTATACAAGCAACAAGCAAAGCAAGAAAACAAGACAATGCAAGTAAATATTTTTTGTAAGATATGTTTTCATAAACCGATTTTCTATTGTTTAGGTTTTGTGAAACAATTTTATATTGTTTTTGTGTTTTGTGAAAAAAATTCTATTGTTTTTGTGCTTTCTCAAAAAAATGTTCTATTGTTTTTGTGTTTTTCTTGAAATAATTTTCTATTATTTTTGTGTTTTTCTCGAAACAATTTTATATTGTTTTTGTGTTTTTCTCGAAACAATTTTCTATTTTTTTCTTATTTTTCTCGAAACAATTTTCTATTTTTTTGTGTTTTTCTCGAAACAATTTTCTATTGTTTTTGTGTTTTTCTCGAAAAAAAATTATGTTGTTTTTGTGTTTCTCTCGAAATAATTTTATATTGTTTTGTGGTTTTAACAATTTTCCAAAGCTATGTGTAGGTAACCAAGAAAGCATGGATGTCCCCAGCATTAGGTGGGGAATATACAAGGGCAGAAGCCACGTGCTTATGAACAAGAAGGTGAAGTCGTTGAGTTTCCCCCAGCGTAAGATGGGAAATAACAAAAGACCATGTCCCTTACAGATGAATAGAAGAAGGAAAAGCCAGATCAAGGCTAGACAAGATGGTGTGCACAAGGAAACTCAAAGGTAGAACCAGGTCTAGGCTAAAGACAAATACCCTTCTAATAAAGAATGCTTGTGAACAACGAATCCTCCCGAGGTGCCAAAAAATGGTTTTCACTCAAGGACTTGTCCAAAGTGCCAAAATTTTATGGTTTTCACTAGTGGACGACCTTGTTTCTCTTTTTATTTTTCTGATTTTTTTACATTTTTTTTGCCATGTTCAAGCATAGAACTTCTTAAGATGCATGGCGTTCATTGGCTCTCGGAGCTCATCACCATTGGGGTGAGCCAGTTTGTATGCCCCGGTGCAGTACTTGGCAACTATGACATAGGGTCCTATCCAGTGTGGTTAGAACTTGCCTTTCTTTTCTCAATCTACTCTGGTGTTGAATTGGTTCTCCTTCATAACTAAATCACCCACCTCAAAATGGAGAGGGATGATTCTCTTGTTGTAGTTGC